>JAUELE010083192.1:8057-24520 GCA_031471655.1 Diodora aspera
GTAAACCCCAAACGTTTAAGCCCTTACTGTAAACCCCAAACGTTTAAGCCCTTATTGTAAACCCCGAACGTTTAACCCCTTACTGTAGACCCCATACGTTTAACCCTTACTGTAGATCTCAAACGTTTAACCCCTTTTGATGCCACAGACCACGTTTGAGACTCCTGTTCACGTCCATTGATAATGTAAGAACTATAAGGAAACATTATCTATAAACCAGGAAGTTAGTCCATGACAATTTATATTCTTATTTTGTTTTAAACCAACTTCAAAAGAATGCAAATCAAAGAAACTTACTTGGTACCTGTTAAAACTCCAAAGGGAACTTTCAGAGATCTATAGAATATAACTTTGCAAACTACTTTGCTTCAAAACTGTAGAGGCTGTTTTCACGAAAGCAGTTTCTTTGAAACTGAAACTTTCTCACCGTTTTATTTGAACCAAAGCGAAACTTAAAGGAGTTAAAAACTTAAAGATGCAATTTTGGTACCATGCTCAATTAGTTTTAATTATTAACAGATTGTAAAGAATACTTAAAAATATGGACATACGTTTGAGAAGAATTAGCCTAAAGGCACGATTCGTAATGTTACCTTGCCGTAAACAAGTCTTGTTTATGTGAAAACGTATACAGTGCGTGCAAAATGTAAATGAAGTTAAATCCTTAAATCTGGTGTAGGATTTAATGAAAGGAAATGATACTAATAAATCCTTTTGGCATGTTATCGTGTGACATTGATAAGGGGAAACCGATACTGACTCTAATAACAACACAGAGCTGCGGTATCTATAGATACTGAACAGCACTGAAAACGCACCACAGTAAATGACGAGAATTTGAAAGGAGGTCCAGATTAATTGTGTTAACAGACCAATTACTGTCTTCAAATTTCAAATATTTATTTGTGGTGTGTTTTCAATTCTCTTCAGTAAATTAACTTTTGTATATAGAATCTACATGTTTGTATGCACTACATACAGTCGAGTCTCGGTAATCCGGACGTCGATAATCCAGAAGTCTCGATTTTCGAACGCTTTTCGTGTAAAACGTTTTTTTTTCATTATGTAAAATTCTCCGATAAACCCGTAGGTCTCAGTTTCCGAAACCGAACGGCATCAACATGTAGCGAAATGGTAAAATAAGCAATACTTTGCTCCGTAGTTTGAACGGTTTTCCTTGACCCATTAATTACACAATCAGTAAATGCTACTTAATCAGATTAGGCAATTACTTACTTGTTGGTTTTACAATCTACGCTGCTTGGTTACTTTGGGAATTAAGATTGAAGTGTGTACCTATTGCTTGTTTTACTAATTTTTGCTATTTTTTATCAATTTAGTAAAGATTTGACTTGTCTTTATTCATTTGAGAAGGGAAATAACCGACAAAGACCAAAATTCAGTAACTCGGAATTTTGATAAACCGACTAATTTTAGAAAAACGAAAGGGTTCGCATAAACAAGGCTCGATATGTTTTCCTAACAAGTCTATATGAGTTGTATATATTATTTGTGCGCGCTAACTTTCGTAGTTGTTGTATGTGTGGTATACAGTGTCTAAATACTTTAAACATACACTCATGCTCAATATTTTGCCACTACCATATAATTTCAAGAAGTGATGAAATACAGACAATAGTTTCTTAATTGCACCAAAAGATGTATAACTCAAAGGAGAAGAATACCAGTATCAGGTACAATTCTAATCTACAGGATGCACAAATCCACGATTTTTCACTGTGATAGTATTGCCATAAAACTGCTGGCATGATAATATAGAACTAATATAGGGGATGCCAGTTTTATCAAGTCCTTGTGACTGTGATTATTCTAGAACGCCCTGTTTAAAATGATATCCCTTTAATTAGCCTGCCCAAGTCGCAGCATGGAGAGGGTGACATGCATTACCGATACACAATTTACAATTAGTAACAAGAGAGTGATTAAAAGTGACTTAGGGATTTGACAAAAGTCTGAATGACAATAATAATGAGTGAATAGTGTTGTATAGGGTATCGACATATTTGTTTACAGTATTCGTCTGTTTGTTTACAGTCTCCATTGGTTTAAATACGGTGGTCATATGCTTGTATCAATAACTATTGGTGTCCAAATGTAAGGGAGCCAACCTTATCATTATCGTCCGATGAGTTAATTTAAGTCTGAGATATAGCGAATGTGTACACATGTGCAATTCACTGGTTTAAATACGGTGGTCACATGCTTGTATCAATAGCTATTGGTATCCAATGTAAGGTGAACCACCGCGGAATGCGTGCTTAGGCGAGTTCATTTAATTTTGGTAGGGGTTGCGAATGTGTACACACCTGCAATTCATGAGGCCCGTGGCTAAATGCGTTGCTGCACTGTGGTTAATCAACAACAACGTGTAAGAGCAAAGCGCTGCATTCAAGCACTAAACCCGAACTTCCTTGACGGGAAGTGCACATGTCAAAGTCAGGATACAACTACTGTCATCCCTTCATTAGCAGTTGCATACCCGTGTATACATATTCAGTAAGGTCACGGCGCAGGATCTAGCTCAACGTACGTTTGGATACCGGTATACATGTATATGTTTGTAGTCAAATATAGACACTGATAGGTTCAGGTATTCAATACCTTTTATCTAACATTCGCCTAACAGGTGAATTAGAGGGCGGCTGATTGGGGCTAAAACACTCAGGTGTTTGTGTCAGTTTTTTTTGTTTTAGTGGGGCAATGTTTCGGGCTAGAAGGTCACTGCCCCCGCCAAATCCGAGGTTGCCCATACGCCTATGAGTTTTCGCTGCAGTTTACAGACGTTTAGCCCACGGCCCTCAGAATTGTCGTCCCCTTCTCAAAGCTTGATATTAATATCCAATTAAGATCTCTTTATACTTTTAATATCCAATTAAGATCTCTTTATACTTTTTTATTCACACTTAAAATCTTAAAACCCCATTAGTGCTCATAAATTTACTCTGAAAAACAGAAATTTCACTCCCATTTCGTAAACGTACACCTGCGTCAAAACATTTAATAGTAGCTCCCGATTTTTAACAAGACTTTGAGAAACTAATTGAAGTTTTACGAGACCATAGTGTCATCTTACTTAGTTATTAGTAATCTTGTACGATGCCAATTTAAGCTATACTGACGTCCAAAACAAATTATACCACGATTTTCCGAGAAGACTTAAAATAAGAAAACAAATTTTGACTATTCTTCAGGGATATTGTTTCAAAAGTGTGATGTGAGCCACGAAACTCCACAAAAGTAAGAACATTTCTGACGAACAGTGACATCATATAGGAGTTGGTAAATGGTGTAGTCAATTTCCCTGTGCAGTTTCTTTTGGACTTGAGTATAGTTTGATGTCCTCTTAATGTGTATTCTTCACATTCGAAATATTATATTTGACATCCCATGTATCTCCAACTCTTAACTAGTTATTCCCGGACATATTTGGTCAACGTATGGGGGAACATGGTGTCAATGACTTTTGGTGAGAAAACGAAGCTTACTTTGTGGTTGATTGCCTTGAAAAAAATATATTAATTGTGTACAATGTTCATATTTTACTGGTAAGCAGATGCACGCTGGTAGTGAAATAAATTTAGAACTTCAAGTGTTAAATATGAAGAGCTCAGATGTAAAAACCGAGAAACACAACTCTTACAAAAATTGAGTTAGTGCCCGTTTTAAGGCAAAACACGCTTGATATTCGAGAGATAATTAAGCGTTTTCTGACAAATGAGATAGGCGTATTCCGACTATTGCATGCTGTGGTGTATCAACGTGTTTGAGCTAATGTTTTTTTTCCTTGATTTATGTTCGTTAATATTGACATTTATTGTTTCAATCCTGATTTCTAAAATGTGCACTGTTTGCACCTGGTTTTAAAGAAGTTTACCACAAAAACAAAGTGGAGTTATCGGTTTTTGCGTCAAAACACATCCAAAATAAGCCCATACAAAATTCATTAAAGAAGTAAAATTTGTGAAACTCGGTGTGTTTCGTCTCTGGTATATAACCATGTTGTTACTACATTAATTTTGCAAGATTGGAAACCATTTAGAAGATGAGCCAAAAATAAAACTTTTTTACCCAAAAGTAAGTTGGATAGTCTTATCGGTTTTTGCATCTGAACTCTTCATATATACTATATCAAAATTGTAGGGGATCTTGGTGAACATCATGACATACTTTCTGATCCATATGGTATTGGTAAATGGAAATGATATGATCATACCACCTGAGGAAGTAGACACTCAGATCTAATGGTTGGTGTGTTTAGGTGGTGACGCCGGGTCGTGACAAATGTCATGGGTCAAATGAGAAATATCCTTCTGCAGCCAAGGTCACTATAATAATGTGAAGTTTTGTATAGCGCCAAATCCAGACTTGTATAAGTTTCTCAAAACGCTCGACATTATTACCCTGGTGCAAGCCAATCAGCCACTAGGCGCTAGAAGGTTAACAGTACTCCTGATGGAGGACCAGTACCAAGTGTGAGCTGGGTCGACTGACGGTCGAGTAAAGCTACTTGCCTAAGATGACACCACTGACACCACTAAATGCGAGGCAGGGACGAATCCTTGAACGAATTCCTTCTGATCAGTCGATTCATTCTGGTCCTCTCATCGGTGAGAGCAACACTGAGTTCAGCGAGAGTTAGATCTGAGCGCCTACTTCCTAGAAGATATGATCATGTCATTTGCCAATACCATATATACTGACGTGCACAAGAAACGATACCAAGATTATGAGAGACTACTGAATAAATTCACACATACGTTGGATATACAAGAGATATCTCTTCAAGAAACAAAGGTTTTATTAATGAAATGATATCAATCAAATTACACTAATTGAAGTCAAAGCATCCTTTTGATCAACAACGGCATAATACGTAATGGAAAATAATTAAATTATTTGGTATAGTTTCTTTTGGACGTCAGTATATATCAGAAGATATGCCTTGATGCTCACTAATATCTCTACTTTTTTGGTGCAGTATATATCGCTATGTTGTATTAGGGGAAAGGAGAAAGTGTTACGCCTTGTGGAATATTTATCTGAACCCCGCCAAGCAGTCACAATAAGAAACGAAGTTAAAAAGGACATGAAATTACGAAGGGTTTGCACACGAACAGATTGGGAACCATAACATACGAACAATTATTCCAATACAAACAAACGTAATGAAAACACTGTAAACTGTGTATTGTGTTGATTCATTTAGTCTTAATGGGATGGTCACTTGTGTATTTTACTTATCAGATGGCATACTCCCTTAATTGATTGAAGGAACCTTCCAAATCATTTTTGTTTTCCGGAATGTTTACTTATACGGATTTTACTTATCCGGATTTCACTGTACATTGCCTATGCCTATCTGGGTCAGGGACAGACATAGAGGAGTATCAGTAACAGTATCATAAACTACCGTCTTGATCAAAAGCACATTTCCGAGACTCTTGTCAAGCGTGCGTTCATTTTCATTCAAACGTTTAAATTCTGTCCATTTCTTCAATCCATTCATTCGCTGAATTTAACGTTAATGTCTTCTTGTTCCAAGTTTAAGAAAAAGTTTTATGTCACTTCAGCATAGTTCCACTTCCATAAGAGTCTGGTTTGCGAACATAAAAATGAAACTTTCCTGAATTATCCGCGAGGTTTTGAACGTTGGTGTCGGATTACAAAAGAACAAACCAAGGCTCTTGGAAGACTGATAGCCATCTGAGGTCACTCTGCACTAAACGCTCGGGTTCTCTGGCATGATAATGTTCATCACAAAGAGTAGGATTGCTTACATTGTTTGTAGAGATCATTCATTCATATGTTTGTAAAATAACATCTGAGTTTCTGACACAGTTTTTGGATACAAATATATTGAACATTTCACGACGGAAAGTTTTGCCTATATTAAAAATGTAGTAAACGAGCACTTTGAGCAAGCTATACAAGCCTGGATTTAGCGCTATATAAGACCCAACATAAGGTCACCATATCAACTCACACTGTTAATTATACTTAATTCTGTATAATACTAAAATTCTTTCTTTAATTCTACCTGATAACTTTAATTGACAGGCAACTTAACCTTTAGCTGGTAGGTTCGTAATTTAGGTACATATCAATCAAATATTTTATCGTAATGTGTTATATGTTTGACTGCATTGAAACGGTTCGTTTATCCGGAAACGGACGAGTGACTTCGAATGCCAATGAATACGAATCAGCAATCACCTGACTCCTAGTCAACAATCAAGTGTTCAGTTTAATTGGGTTATTAATTAGGGTCATTTGTAATGCAAAATATATTTTGGAAAGTAACTCGTGAGGTAAAAATTTATTATAATTGACACTTTTATGCCAGAACAATATATTTATACAATATATTTCGTCATCCGATGATGGTGTATGCACAAATTTGGATGTCTTAATTTCAACACGTATGCAACATGGACTTTATAAAAACCCGCATATGGTGAGCACACGGAAGCCTTTCGTACCAGACAATGGCTTCTTTACTTGAAACTCTTAGAAACACCACTGATGTAAACACTTTCATTCATCGGTTCAGAGAAGAGCTTGTAACAATACCAAATTGTTCTTTCTTTCATTCTTGATCTTAGAGTTATGGAAGCCACAGGCACTATATGCTTGAATACATATTAGGTGCAAAATGCGTTCTTTATTGTTAAGACAACGTCCTATATGATAGGCCTGTAGCACCCAATCTGTTCGTTTTTCTTGCATCTATGGACGTTTTACCAAAATGTTTCTGTCAGCTTGTATACTTTCAGTATTATATTTATATTCCCGTCAACATGACAACAACGTTGATCTGTCGGAGACATATACATTACGCTGGCAATGTCAGTGGTGTCACCTTGGACAAGTGGCTTTACTCGTAAATTGCCTCAGTCGACCCAGCTGAAACCGAGTACTGGTCCTCCATCAGGAGTACTGTTAATTAACCTTCTAGCGCCTAGTGGCTGCTTGGGTTACATCAGGGTAATAATGCCAAGCGTTTTGAACAAGCTATGCAAGCCTGGATTTAGCTCAATACAGGACTCCACATTATTATTATTATTATTGTTATTATTATTATTATTATTGTTAACATTGTTGTTATTTTTATTATTATTATTATTATTATTATTTATTACTGTTATTATTATTATTACATTTCTTTTAAGAAAACCAAAATATTCTACATGAAGAGAGTACCGGCTTAGTGTGTGGGACATAGACATGTCAAGGTCTAAACCTCATCTTATTATCTGCCTAAGTTACGAATAGAAAGGACATTTAATCTGAGAGGAGCAATATCATTCCTACATGTAGTAAATCAATTGCTCAGGCCTATGTAGAGGGGAACCATGATTTGTGTGAATAGGGCACAACATGTTTCATGAAGATCATTTTTTTGGACGGGTTCGGGAACATACTCAGCCTGAAGATTTTTGAAAAATCAACATTCCAATGATGCAGGCTCAGCCCATTGCACGAGTTTCATAATATTTGGGACACATACAAATTGCTTACAGCCAAATTGAAAAGGGTGAACTAAAAGAGGACACGTGTCCCAGTGCTCTCACCCTGGATCTCTGAACTAGAATGTTGTAGAGAAGGCCTTGACTACTGTATGTCACTGATACCTTTAAAATGGTCAATCGCTTTGGGAATTTGAGGCGTTCATATCACTAAATTTTATTTATATTTAAAGTTGTTGCGGATATGGTCACCTAAATATACATATTTATTTTGACCTGATGGACAAACAATCCCGAAAACGTGGACACATTTTTAAAATATTGTACAAATAAAGTATGTGCTTCATACAAAATTTGCTCTTATAAATATAATGACGTGCAAAAGAAACGATACCAAGATTAATAGAGACTACTGAATAAATATACTCACATTGGGATATGCAAGAGATATTCCTTTAAGAAAAGGAAGTTTATCAATGACATGATGTCAATCAAATTACACCCAGTGAAACCCAAGTGTCCTTTCGATCAACAATGGCATAAAGACGTAAGGGAAAATAATTGAAAGCATTTGGTATCGTTCCTCTTGCACGTCAGTATGTAAGCTTTAAAACTCGCGATTTGCAACTACAAGTCACTGAGCTCGAGAGTCATATCAATGTTTCCAAAAATATGTCGGCAAATTTGAAAACTATCAGATCCACGAAGTCCTCTGGGCCCAAACTAAAGATACATCCTATGGCAAAGTCTGAATACCAAACTAACACTACTGCATGGTTAATAACGCTTTGCGACCTCATGTATTTGCTGAGCATGTTGTCAATGCAAAGAGACATGCATGAGAACATAAATACACGACCGTGAACGAAACGAATAGCAGCTGTCGTAGTCCAATTAAACTCAGAAATTCAATCCTGTCGCTGAAATTGCTAAACAGAAACACTGACAATATGCCAAAAAATAATAATACCAAATAAGTCCAAAAATATAAATACCTTCAAGGCAGACTACGCGTCATTGTTCTCGAGCGTCAAATTTTAGTGAGACGGTCACAGTCAAATTCTTCCTCACAACCCGACATGGTGGCTCGTGTTACTTTAAGTTTCAGAACGATTAGCAGAGTTCCCAGCTTGCCGTCGTGGAACGGCATACGTATAATTTACATCTACAAATGATCATTCGAGTCCAGAGATGTTGTGAAGTGCTTCCTGCCTCCCTCCCCCTTCCCCTACCTCACCCGACCCTTCCCTTCACGAAACAAGTACTCCAACACATGACGTCTAAGTTAGACGACAGGCTGGAACAGAACATATTGCGACACGTGTTCACTCGAAGACGTATATCCAACACGTGGAATGATTAACGTAGTATATACTTAACAAAATTCTTTGGTCAAATGGAATAATTTTTTTAACTGGCACCGTGAGAGTCTTGGAAAAAATGGACATTATCATGTGTTTGATATGGTTTGTAATTTTTTCATCAACCATACGTTGGTTAAGTATGCTTTCAAACAGGGCACAAATTAAATAGCTTAAATATTCATTTTTAATGACATGCTTAAGGACATCACGTGTACATCTGTTGATTTCTATGAGAGTGCATGTAGGTTAAGAATATATTGGATGAACGATTGGCCAAACTTTTCATCTATGGTTGAAACGGATAATATTGCACTTCTATAAATACATCTGGTTCGGCTAAGTAAAGATGAGAATCAAAGAGGAAAGTGAAATTCTGCTTTCAATTGTTTGGCTCGGGATCTCTTAAAAGGCGAGATTAACATCTATGTTGTCAGTGAGCAGTGTATGGATTGGATGGGTCGGAAAAAGCATCAGATCTGAAAACTCCTTAGTTTCAACATTGCGAGCACAGACTGTGTATTGCAGAAGAATGCATGGTTTCTGATCTGGTGTGATTGTGCCAGGTCGACGACGTACATGACCCTCCTCTGTTGTATATCTACCTTTCCATCCTTAATTATAAATAAATAAATAAATAAATAATAAATGAATGAATGAATGAATGAATGAATGAATGAATGAATGAATGAATGAATGAATGAATGAATGAATGAATGAATGAATGCATGCATGCATGCATGCACACACACTACATTACATTACATACATACATACATACATACAGACATACATACAGGTACATACATACATACAGGTTCATACATACATACATGCATTAAGTACATACAGACACACACACACACACACACACACACACACACACACACACACACACATACATGCATATAACGGCCTTCATTCGACACAACCCTTGGGCGTGTCACTTGTGTTATCCAACTTTTATATAAACTCTATTTGAAAGTACAGAATGAATTCGTCTCAATCTACCATGCCATGGGGGTTCATCATTATTTATTTACACAAACACTTTTAAAGTGTCTAATCTACAGTCTATGTGATTAATTTTACACAGAATACACCAAACATAGTTCGTGCTTGGAAATGCGTATCCAACTTTAACGATCTCAATCGACACCTTCGTTGTTTGTAAACATTTCAGAAGGGGAGATCACTCTCCCAGCTGTGACTTTCGACAATTCAATTGGGTGAGTCTGTTGAACTCGTCGATCCAAACATGATATGTTCTAATCGCTTCGATTCGCTGTCAACAAGTTGATAACAACCTGAAAGCGTTTGAGGGTTCAGTCTGGTCGAAATCAACGAGTTGTATCAATCAGCCCAATAGTGAGAATTTCCCTTAATTTAACATTTATGACTTCGCCAACGGCTCCCTCGGATGCCATGACTTTAATTCTATTCACCATAGTCGTTTTATGAGTCTGGAAAGTCCAAATCTGCTAAAAATAGATAACCAATGAGACTTCGCATTAACTGCACGAGAGGAATTAGCAAGAAAATGTACTTTTGATAAACACATAACGTCTTTACTTCGCGGCCCGTTTGGAGATACGCACCAAGTGATTAAATGCAAGTTTTCGCCATGGAAGCTTCACTGATTGGTCAAAACTCCAACCTGGAGACGATCGTTCAGCATTGGAGTGAATCCAGGGCATTTGAAGGAGCCATTGGCAGAGTCATATGCCCTAGATTTCGAGGATGGAAGATCCATTTATGCAAGTCAGAGTACTTCTACAAAATAAGGGTGTTGACAAAGGTCTGCATTGAACGCCTCGCTCTTCGTACGGATTAAACCAGGTGTTAATTCTCTGTGACTGGAAGGATCTTGAACTTGCATATGGGTATATGTCTTTTACATGAACTTGTTAATAAATGCGTGCCGGAAACGAGACGTTTTCAACATAATTCCAAATCATCTCGCTGCTAATTAGCCATGCTTTAACTGTATTAACATGAACTCGAGAGAGGAAATTACTTTGCCGCGTCTAATTAAAACGTTCATGTTCTAATTTGCAATTAGTGAAGAAGACAGAAAAATACAGTGGAGCCAAACATTGGGAAAGATGAGCAAGCGTTTGAAATCAACAATCTGACAGTTTGCCATATTTGGTCTCTGAAGGTTCATTGAAGGTCTTTGGTCGTGCTTCATTTGTCCAAATTATATAATAAAAGCTAACCTCATTTACTCACTGTTGTACATTATTGTGTTGCCTCATTGTTTATAAGAGGTGCAATAAAGGCCAACTTCATTTGGTCACAAAAGACTACATTGATGACCATGTTCATTTGTTCACATAAGATGTACTGGAGGCCGAATTAAAATATGTAACGATATGTTGAAGGCCAACTTCATTTGGCCACAGAAGATTACATTGATGACCAGCTTCGTTTCATGGTAGAAGGTTACTGGAGGCCTAATTCAATGTGTTTTAAGATATATTGAAGGCGAACTTCATTTGGTTACAGAAGATATATCGGAGGTTAATTCAATTAACTCAACTTCATTTGGTCGCAAAACATTACATTGATGACCAGCTTCATTTGATCGCAAAAGGTTACTGGAGGCCGAATTCAATTTGTTTGTAGATATATTGAAGGCAAACCTCATTTGGCAACAGAAGATAATTTTATATCGGAGGCCTAATTCAATTAACTCAACTCCATTTGGTCACAAAAGGTTACATTGATGACCAATTTCATTTGATCGCAGAAGGTTACTGGAGGCCGCATTCAATCTGTTTTAAAATATATTGAAGATCAACTTAATTTGCCACAGAAGATATCGGGGGCCTAATTCAATTAACTCCACTTCTTTGGTCACCAAAGGTTACATTGATGACCAACTTCATTTGATCGCAGAAGATGTGCTGTAGGCCGAATTCAGTTTGTTTTAAGATATATTGAAAGCCAACTTCATTTTGTCACAGAAGATATATCGGAGGCCTACTTCAATTAACTCAACCTACATTTGGTCACAAAAGGTTACATTGATGACCAACTTCGTTTAATCGCAGAAGGTTACTGGAGGCCGCATTCAATTTGTTTTAAGATATATTGAAGGCCAACTTCATGTGGTCACAGAAGATGTATCGGAGGCCTAATTCAATTAACTAGTCTACGGTTATATTGACGTGTACTTTACTGGGTCAAAAAGACATAATGATGGCCTAATCCATCTGGCCACAAAATGTACACTGAGGGTCCACCAAATTTGATAACAAACGGGCAATGAAAGCTGACCTCATTTAGTAGCAAAGGTGATTTGCAAACCTGCTAGGTACAGCCACAAAACAAAGGTTGGTTGACGTCTCGTTTTGGTCATGACAGATGCATTCGCATTCGTGTAGACTTGCCCAAAGCTTCGAAGAAATTATTAGTTTGTAAGATTTTATTTAAATATTAAAGATGTCATCTACAAATAAAATATCTTTAAGATGCCGTTCTTAGTGCTGTTATCTAGACTTGTTAATTTATATTGCACAGGAGATGAAAGTATGGTAAAACATTTAGCAGTACAGCAAGGCTAGCATTCGTGATAAATTGCCACTCGATTCGTCAAGTTTAGTGACGTGGCATTGCATACGATTTGTATTTATAACCCAGTTCGATGTCGATCGTGGGAGACCATCTTGGGATAGCTCGCTAGCTCATATGTTGTTTTTGTCTTTTTAGATTCGTTGGTGCTTCCTCGGTGTCGGCTTAGCAAGTATGTCCAATATAATATATTTAACGCGGCACTAAAACGCCATCATGGCCTCGATCGATATCCAAAATCGTTTTCGAATGTACCAAAGGCTATTTCAAGCTATAAATTGTCGCTTCAACTTGCAACAATATAATTTACTTATCGTTTCTCTCATCTTGAGGTGCAGTGCTGAAAGCAAAGTTCATTCAGCTTGCTAAGTTAATGCCACATAATGAACTTTGGAAGCTTGTGAAGTTAAGCAACGTCGAGCCCGGAGAGTAGTTGTGTGGGTGATTGGCTGCGTTGACGCGATTCCAGACCTTCAAGGATTCGCCCTGTCTCACGTTGAGACACTGACCGTGTCAATAGTGTCACTCTGGGCAAGTGGCTTTGCTCGTAAATTGCGTCAGCCCACCCAGCTGAAATTGGGTACCTGGTCGGAAGCGATGTTAATGTGACAGTTAATCTTATAGCACCTAGCTGGCACCTTGGGTTGTATACTCCACGGGGAGTTGAAGAATGTTGTGGATTGTACATTGTTCCAAAGACTTGGTGATAATGTTGAACGCTTTGAGCATGCTGCCGCATGGATCAGGCGCAATATAAGTGTACACATTATACACGTAAAAAGCAATTTTCTCACATCATCGTTGACAAAGAATACAAAAAACAACAGAAAAACCTTGTACTTTGATCAGACTTCGTGACTTCAAAAGAGTCAATTCCTCTGGAAATCACACTCCCATTTCACACAAACAGACAGCCTCGTATATATAAAGCATGGAAATAGTTGTCTGGCACGTCGTATCAGACGGTAAAAAAATCGTCAGTTATTTTCACAATAATTATATCTTTTAAACGAGATTATTATGAAAATATATCACTTGTAACGAATTTCAAATGAAGCATAGGAGATTAATAAACCTAAGCCGTTTGTACGTACTTCCAGTCTTACAAATGTCACGAATGTATTGTATATACATATTCAGGGCCTGTAGCGTTTAAGTCTCACATCTGTTAAACGCGTTGAACGTCTCACTTAATGATAACAAAAGCAGACATCATAAGAGGGGCATAAATCTATTGCTTTTGTTCTCTATTCAACCATAAGCAAAAACAAACTAGGTTTTTGCTATTCTATTCATGCGAGCCCTGAACGTGGATTTTTTAGTGGCTGGCAGTGAAGCCTGTTCCGGTTGTGTGTGGTTGCTGGCTCTGGTTGATAGCCGGGGACGGCAGAACGATACATCTAAACATTTTGTCAGCTGTTAACATATTCCTAGCGCTCTCTTGGCCTAGTTCTGAAGCTGTATGTTTCCTTCGGTTCAGGACTTCGCTCCTCGTTTTTTTGATGACTTAGTTCACACACGTTGTCTGCTCCGCAGACTCCTGCGAAACACGTGACATTGGAGAGCACGTGACACTAATCTGGCTGCGCCAGATCGACAAACGTGTTTAATGTGTCTGCAATTCCCTGCATCATTAAGCACAGAACTAAGTTTGTACAATAAGAGAGACTGTCCCCCTAAAACGAAAAAAGATGAAAAATAAAACAAACCATGTATTGAACATTTAGTCCCAGAAATAAGCTTAATCTACAAAAGTATGTTCATAATACCAAACAAATAATAAAATCGGAAAAGGAGCCCAGGGATATTCCTAATTTCTGGCCTAGAGCTGAGAATTCGTAGACTTGTTAAATATCAAGACTTGGGCAGGCTCCATTTTCTTTGTATGATCTCCACAGTGTTCGTAGTGCTCTTGGTTTGGTTGCTCCTGATCGCAGAACACCAAGAGCACATCCTTTCTGACAGTCTGTGTATTAATGCAGAAGGCACTGTGTTTGGGAGTCTCCATATTTTGCGCTAGGTCCTTGGTGGAAGGCAGTCCCATTCGCTGTCTGGGTTGCGTGTAGAGGGGGCAAGGGTACCTGAGCTGATGATGATCCCTCGGGGAGTGACTGTGCCAGGGCCACCCGACCCTCCTCTGCTGCATGTTTATCTTTTTTAATCTGTAAAAAAATAATAATAATAATAATAATAATACTAATAATAATAATAATAATAATAATAATAATAATAATTGTCTCATTCGCTGTCTGCGTTGTGTGTAGAGGGGACAAGGGTACCTGAGCTGATGATTCCACGGGGCAGGGGGGTGACTGTGTCATGAACACCCAACCCTCCTCTGCTGCATGTTTATCTTTTTTAATCTGTAAATAATAATAATAATAATCTGTAAATAATAAAAATAATAATAATAATAATAATCTGTGAATAATAAAAATAATAATAATAATAATAATCTGTGAATAATAATAATAATAATAATAATAACGACGACGACGACGACGATGAGGATAAAACACATATTCTTTATTATTTCTGTAATAAGTATTTATATTGCCCGAGTAAATCAAGTTTAGTACAGCATGGGGAAAAAATCAAGAAATTACCTTTAAAAAACATGTTGCTAAATCTCTACTGGTCGACACATATAAGTTGAGCAGTGACCTGCACTGTGACCTCACTGAACATCCACACGGAGCATGTAACTGCTGACGGAAGGATGTCAGGTATTCTTATCGCATTGTTTTAATTGTTTAAATACCCCGTGTACATTCATCTCCTTAAGCATACGTATTTGTAATGTGTATGGTGGATTAACCAGCAGAGCGCTTATTCACGGGTCTCATGAATTACACGTGCGCGTACCGGACGATATTTCGATTTTTCCGCAAGCTTACATTTGCCAGACAGTGATTCATTGGCAAACATGACCAAATCCAGTCATGTATGAACGACACATGTATGAACGAAACATAAGTCCTGAAAGACCCATTGTTTCAAAAGGGTCTGTTTAGAATAAGTATAATGTTCTTCCCCTTTTTGACCAATTCTGCGAATGAAGTGACAAACTTAATTTGTATGGTGGAAATAATGTTTACTTTCGAAATAATAAACCCGTAGATCTGAGTTATCTGTTAGCAGTCTTCATTTCCTGTAGACAAGGAGTCATTTTCTCCCCCTCTTTGTTTTCTTTAACAAGAAACCCAAGCTGAACGTGTGTTTATACGCCCACCGCATATGTTACAAGACTTCAGTTGTCTGATAGAGGAAATAACCCTGGTCTCTGTGGTGGGCAGGGATAAATTTAGACACGGTGTGGCCATAGGTTGCGGAAAGCCGTGGAGGTCATATTTGACCACGATTTTCGCCCAGAATTACGTGTGACTATTTTCGGTTGTGTACTGCCATTTTCGTTTTTTCGGTCATTTTGGGTGTTCAGTTGGGCTGTTTTCGGTCCTATTCCGTTGTTTTCTGTCGTTTCCGGCCGTTTTCGGTATTTAGTAGCCCCGCAGAATTATATATCCCTCGTCTATGTAGTAGATTGCATTGAGGCAAACATTCGATTTTAGCAATATCAAGCGACGTGGTTGACGGAAGCTGGTCAGGAGCCTAGGGAGTCAAGTCTTTCCTCCTCTCCACACCAACACACGCGCGCACTTTTCGAATTCCGCACTCTGTTATGGTCAGAAACGACTTTGACTCTGTTTCTGTTTTTCGAACATTTTTTGGGCACTGTAATATCTGTTGACACCAACTCCCTTCCAACCTCTCCCCGACAGGTGTGACAGCTCATAAGCTACGCTAAATCACCCCTGTCCCAATTGGCTACCCTTTTGTGAATTCGAGCTCTGCCCTCTGGTGGGAACAGAGCGCACGTGAGAGTTACAGCCCTTAAAAAACAATCAATCAGAATTGCATTACTTTCCACCTTCGTGTTCACTTGACTGGGTGACTGTCTTTTAGGCGCAGCGCACAGTACTAGTTGCTATTTTTAGTCTCCCAAAGTAAGCGGAAAGAAACGGATTATTTTCTGAATGAC
>JAUELE010083303.1:0-15092 GCA_031471655.1 Diodora aspera
TTAGTATTGGCAATGGGTGTCTGGCCCTGAAGGCGCGAGTTCGAATCCCGGACGGGACTCAACCGCAACAGTAGCAGAATAGCTACTTTTCAAGGAAATGCAATCCCAAATAAAACAAATTATGTGGTATTTGTCAGGTCAGCCCGACCCGCTATTGTGTCGACAGGTTTCTACAGATGGAGTTTTATATTTGACATGTCAAAACGACATCGAATGACAAATGGAAAAATGGACGATTTAACTCACTTTTCATCCGGAGTATGATGACATTGTAATTCGCTGATGTATCTGCAATTAATTGTTTTCCTACATTTGAATATAATGATTTATATGAGGTCAATTGCACAGATAACTGCTCAAAGGCGCCCTCTCGTGTTTTCGTGTATCCCGTGGAGCACAAAATGGCGGAGATATAAATACAATAATTGAATCATTCTTCTACAACTGCCTTTTGAATAAGAAATGTGTATCAAATACCACACTAACTTATTTACCCAGTCCTTTTGCAGCACAGTGAATGGACAGAGACCAACGAGTTTACAGGAAACGTTCACAAATATAAACAATCTTACGTACATTTGCAAAGTGCTAAAGTGCCACAAATAAAATTTTGTCCAGCAGATTTCTCCTGTGTTTTAAATGCACTAAACGTATTTTCAAAGGATGGAATTACGGTTAATTGGAGTGTTGTCGCCCGAAGAGCGTTAACAAATTGTTCATAATACATTTCAAAATTATTTGAAAATAAATAGTCTGTCGGCAAATGTGTTCATGATATATTTCACAATTATAAATTGAAAAATATAAATCTCTGCTATCTATGTTTTCCTCTTGACTCATGCAATCGATATATTTTCTTCAAAATTGCCTGGAAACTATTTATTTTCAAAATGTGCCAGCCACCTCCCCCAACCGCCACCCCTCATAAAATAAAACTGCCGCTCCCTTATATCTATAAACGGTCACTTTTGTCTGTTGTCTTGTTATTGTCACAAACGTCCTTGTTTTATCTTTCTTATTTCAATACTAGAATTTGATCTTTAGTTAATGCCACTTCTGAACCATGCAGCCTCTGTCATTGTAATCAGTTGTTTTACGAGTGACGAATATATATAATGCTTCAGCTGAATTTCATATCGTCATCGATGTCTGTCCCGACAATAATATGCTAATTGGATTGAGTTGTGCTGCTGACACAAACAGGATAAGAAATCTGCTGTAACAAATCCGTGATCAAACTGCTTCTGTAATTCATTAGGGAAATCCGAGCTTTGTAATTCTTATAAGACATCTAACAGACTACAAGGTAATTAAATTGTTTTAAGAATCACATTGGAGAAACAACATTTGTCAGTAAAGCGAGAGGTAATCGAATTTCACACACATCTACTCCTTATTTTTGAAACCAGAACACTGTCTTATGTAAAATAGGTTTGTTCTGGCTTGTAACATCCTCTGGCTAGGAAACGTTAAGGGTCAAATTTTCCATCTGATAAAGAATATGTATAAAAACGTTAAAGCATGTGTGCGAATGTCTCAAGGCATATCAGAGATTATTTTAAATGCATTTACGGAGTCAAGGATGCCAATTGTCACCATTTTTGTTCACATTTTTAATTAACGATATTGTCGATTTTCTGAGTGCAGATGGATAAAGATGTATTGATATCAATCAAGTTGAAATTTTCATGTTAATGTTTGCAGATAACATCGTATTCATGGAAAATTCTGTGATTGGACTGCAAAAAAGATTAGACAAATTGAATGACTACTGCAAGAAGTGGAAGTTGTGTATAAATACTGACAAGAGTAAAGGGGTTGTCTTTAGCACAAGCGGAAGACTCCAGAAATATGAACAATTTCATTTAAATCAACAAAAAATAGAAATTGTTACATCCTTTAAATATTCAGGTCTTCACTTGTCCAGCTCAGGATATCATGGTACATTGCGCAGAAAACTTTAGCACAGCACGCATCCAAAGAAGTCATGGCTTTAAAGTCAGAGACGACACATTTGTTCTACCTCCTACTTCACGTGTTACTCCATATATGTGATGTACAAGTATTGCCAATCCTAATGTATGGGGCAGAATTATGTGGATTGCATCCCTCAAATCAGATTGATTCAGTACATGACAAGTAGTGTAAGAATATATTGGGACTTAAAAGGAATGTTTCAAATATGGTTGCAAGGGTTGGAACAGACTCACTCATCAGAATAAGATACTTTACTTCAGAAGTGTTATGCACATCAGTATGATTTAGCAGAAACAAATATTGACTGCTGGGCACTTAAAGTAAAAAATCTAACAATTTGGAATGGAAAATGGAACAATTTGGATTGAACAGAACGTTCAAAATACTGACTGTCCTGGGAGAATTTAAGCAAACGTGTTTTGACATCATAAACAAAAATGGTTTAGTAATTTGAGTAAGTTTTCAAAACTTTCTTTTTATGGAAGCATAAAACACGATTATGTACAGGGATTGTATCGAACATGTCTTAAAGTCAAAGCATTTGCACAAGCACTATCAAGGTGTAGATGCTCAAGTCATCAAATGATCATTGGAAAGGGTAGAGGTATGGGTATCCCAAGACATGAAAGGTTATGCCCATTTTGTATTGTTTCAACAATAGAGTCAAGTTTCACTTGTTTAGAATGCCAATTTTACATTGACCTGAGAAAAAAACTTATACGACGTCTTTATTATACATACCCATCAGAACAGAAAATGATATGGATATTTACGCCTACTTGTGAACAGGTTATTTGTAATACTGCAAAGTATCTATTATTAGCTCTAAAGAAGAGAGAACAATTCTTAAGCCCTCCGTCGACTTGACAACTTGTCCATGTATGATAAGCGATTTAGATTCTTACGTTAAGCGTGTACACTTATTGTCATTGTCCTTTGAAATATCTCCATGTAAACAACAACACGTTTATTACTGCCTATACAAGTGATGACCTGATGTATATCTGTTACATGTATCATTATAGGGCACCTCTAACAATCCAGCTGACCATTGAAATTAAATGGTATTTGTACAAGTATATTGGGCCTGTGGCCTATTTACGAAATAAACTTCTTCTCACTGTAACATCCTCTTCACAATGTTTGTCACTTCTCTAAGAATTTAAGTTCAGAAAAGCTGATAATAGGTTTGTTGTTGGTGATTCTGTTTTGTGTCAGTATCTCTAGGGTCACGTGACATTTCAGTTTAAACTTGTGTTTCTGTAAGGTAGTGCTTTCAGAGCACACGTACCCAGGTTTCGAGATCTTTCCCATCTTTACAGCGAGGAGAATTTCGACATAGTCATGGCAGGTGACACGAACATTATGCAGGAAATGCGTGTGCTTGAGAAACATGGAAGGCAATGCTATTTACAATTTCTTACATCTCCCCCTGAAAGCAACTGCCCCCTCCCCCGCTAATACACCTATCACTGTCGCGGTTCGATACTGATAGCATTGCAGGGCTATTCTATCTGATCTTACAACCCGCTGTGTTCATCAATGATATGTGAGAGTTGCAAATTTACTGTTCATGCTATAAACGCACGTGTCTGTGATTGTGATCTTGTTATGTAGAAGACTGTTCGATAAGCTTCCCACTGTATCATGTTCAAGATGAAGACAATGGAAGCGCATGTCAGTTCTTCGACTAATTGGTGTCCACTTCATCACCAAGAATGTTCACAAGTCTCGTTGTCTCAGAGTAACCCGTGCTGAACGTCGTCAACAAATGCCATTCGTAGCTACTCGTCTTTTTCCATGACCGGGCAGAGGACTCATGACAGCCGTCATGAGAGAAAAGTTCTCATGGCGGCGGAATGACAATCGGAATGGGTGGCGTCCGATTTCATATTGGCCTTTACGGATTAAGCCGAGTGGTATCGTGGCGCACGTTCAGAAGTGATACGACCAAATATTTCCATTGAAAGTCTTTTTGTAATGTAATTGTTTTAATGGTCATTTATAAAATTAATGGACTTTATCTGTTACGTTGGTCAGTGTGTGATGGTTTGGGTATACAACTTATTTAATCACATCGCTTTTCCCGAATATCATCCATCGAAGGCGCAAATCAACATTACAATGATTCAGAGTTATGTTTCTTTAAAATAGTTTCCAAACCAGTTTCTTCATGTATTTGCTTTGCGCTGGACTGAGGTCGGTCTTCGATAGGAGCAGATATTTCATCGACAAGAAAAACTCGAAATAGGTCATGTTTGCAATAAATCTTTTTCAGAAACTCTCAGGCCAATTGCTGCCATAAGACTATATACCATACATATATTAGTCTACACTGCATCATTTTATCAGATAATGATGCTGGCAATATGAAACCATTATCGCAGGTACTTATTCGATGTTTGTGTCGGCACTTGAAACTGGTTTCAGCGCAAAGCCAACACAAACGCCTACTTGTAAATAAATCCAATAGCTAGGGATTACATTTCAGTTGGTTGGAATCATTTTAATTTCGACAAACGTCCGTTCATGACTTAAAAACGTAAGAAATTACTTCATGATTCACCAATTCAGGTTGGTATACCGGTTAACAGTGTCTAAATACCTGTCTGATGGATTACCCGTGAGGATTAGATCGAACTGGTTGACACAGCGAACACATGGCCACAAATGAGCCCATAAAGCAGAAACAGGGACCAGTTATTGCTATCGATATTTCTGTTGAACATGTTTCACAGGTAAACAAATAAACGCTTTTGGTTCTGTCTGTATTACATATATTTACAAGGTGTCGGTTGTGCACTGTCCACTAGTATATAATAACGATAGCTACGCTCTTCCTTTCTTCGGACCAGGCAGTTTGTTGTAGAGGTTTCATGTAAAGTTTCAGATAACACTGAATCAGCCATTGCATAACTAAATGGTTCTTCTACAGAGTTCTACTTCTACAGTCAATCCAACTTTCAAATACAGTAATGTAATACGTCTTGTACATAGACAAATCAATTTGTGTGTATTGTTCGAACGTACATTTGATATATCGTAATCACGATCTCACCATTCCTTTTAAAGGTATATTTCATCACTAGTATTCTTTCGCGGATATTTTGATTCAGTTTTATCATGATGTGGGGAATCGTGATGAACTTCACAAGAAAGAATCCTTTATAGTTTCAATATAAGTCAATTGAAAGAGTCAAATCCCTGATTATATATTTGTATCAATCATTAAATGCATACAATACAGTGCAGAGCAGCAGAAAATCGGAATGACTAGTGGAAGTATTTTTAGACAAACCCACCAATGATCACCATTAGTTCCACATTCTTCAATCAAATACTTGTCTCAGTCTTGTCAAAGCGTACATCACTGACTCAGAGGATATAGCCTTTAATTTAAGTAAAGATTTTGTTATTATGATTGATATTTTGACACTACGAGCTCTAAGTCAGTTAAAAACATATGGAAGTAGATGCATGATTTTAAAGGTATCACATAATGTGGTATTGTAAGACGTTTTGGGTCATAATTTAAAGGTTAACATCATAGTGGCGAATCATTGGAAGGTTATCTACAAACGGTACAGACACCTCAGAAATATCTAAAATTTGGTGTATGTGGATATCAGGCATGCTACCTTCCATGGAGAATACCCCGAAACACAGAAATGAAATGAAGACTAGTGTTCCGAATAAGAAAAACATTCTTTCAGCCTTGAGGTTCTCTCATACTAAAAATAAATCACGGCGAGAATGAGTGAGTGATTTAGAATTTAACGTCATTTTCGGTAATCTTTCATCCATATCACCACGTGGAAACCTTCATCACAGCAGGAGTCAATCTCCTGTTTGAAAGAGAGGTTCCCGAGCGGGATTCGAACCCCACCCGCAAAGCCTTGCAAGTTACTATACCGATAAGTCAACCATTGCGTCTTCCCGCGTCCCCGGTGCGAAAGATCCAGCGTTTGATAGACAGAAGATTTAATGACTTAATTGCTCTGTTTCTCTCTGTTTCTCTCTCTCAGCAGTTGACCCCAGATTTTACCGCCTCAAACCACTGAATATTCTGTCAATTCCCACTCCATCAGTTTTGATCCATTTTTCGAACAAAATCACATTTGATTTACATATAGTAATAATGGCGATAGAAACATTTGGGACAGAAAGTTGAGACAACGGCGAGTTGAATTTGATCAATGTAAAAAAGAAAGGAGAAAATTATTGTTTAAAATTGGCAAAATGAAAACCTGTACATTCATTTTAAATTTAAGAATGTGATTACGAGATTGGATTTTCTTTTGGAACTAAAAACCTAACGATGTGGCAAAATATGCTGCTTAAATTATTGAAGAAAGGGCAGCGAATGAATAGGACAATAGGCGTGTCCATGACAAGAAATTGTGAAGAAAAAGGAAGCTATTACACAAGTGCCCGTGAAATGAACCAGATCTACTAAGCGGAACAAAGACTCACACAAACAACTTATAGATCAATGTATACGTTCGTAATTGCTTGCAATGCGATATACTTAGCAAACAAAGGGTGATAAAAGTTCACACACAGCTTGACATTTAACTCTGTTTAGATTTGTTTGAAGTCATCCACGTACGAGTAGATTCCGCGTACAATCAGACATAAATTCTCATAGTAATGACACTAATCTGACTGAAAAGGAAACTTAAAACAAGTTGTATATGTAACTGTTAAGGGTATTGTCTTGCAGGTGTTACAAAGGCACATGGCGACAGACATTTATGTTAAACTAGCTGGCGACCAGAGAGATGCGGTACATGGGAGTGCAAACAGGGCGTCAAACGCTTTGCGAGTAGATCTGCTAGCTCAAAGAGCTGGTCATTTCTTCAGTCTTTTAAAGCAAAATCGAAAATAATGTGGAAGATGTTATGCAACGAATCATAACCAGGGACGTGTCTTGGATTTATCAGCACGATACACAGAATAAGGCCTAGTCCAAACAGTGCTTTCCGAGAGTATCAGCTGTGCCAATCAAATTCAAGGCAGAGAGGTCAGTTCAGAAGGTGATGGCGACTAATTTCCAGGTTAATCTTGATATTGTCATATTTATATTTGCCAAAATTTTTAAATATTCTCTCGCAGTACGTATTGCAGTACTCTTTCTTATAAACAACACCTCAGTTGCTCTGAATGACTGGAAATGTCCATATGTATGAATAGATTCCTATATATAGCCCATGCTTTCGATAAAATAATTCTTTGAAGTGAACAATATTCAACGACATTATGCCAGCCTACATTCAGTTTTTGCAGCCTGTCAGATGAATGGCAAGTCCAAGGAAGTACTTCAACTCCCTGCTCAGTCCAATATATACGAGTAGATCGTGGAATAGAAACAGGCGCATTATGTCACTGAAACGTAAGTTCCTTGTTTGGGAATTATAACATTCACAGTGGTTTTGGATACCACTCATGATAGTTTTCATATCTCTTACAATTCAGAGTATCTAGCAGCTCTGTTCTGAATTTCTGTCTATTTTGGTGATAATATCACGTCCCATTCTTAAACATGGGGTGGGTGTTTTGCAGTTGACCGCAGACAAAATTGGTGATATATTTCATGTGGAAATCTTTCCATTTTCATTCATGTTCACGGCTATTGCTAAAACATCTAACAACGGATTCATTGGAATACAAGATCCTGTTCCAGTCCTGCTTGCGAATAATCTGTGATGACTTCCTATGGTTGTATTCAGAAATGACTCTTTACTGGGAATGGATCATGTGATTCCAAATTGTTGTAACCAGCGCGAGATGGTCTTGTTTCCGATCCGTTTACCTATTTCTTTCGACCTGCTGCATAAAATATTTCGAGTAGTATATTTATCTCACAGACACCCTTTAATAAAACGGTATTTTTGTTTGCTGAGCATCTTGGCCTGCCAGATCTTTTAATGTCATTAAAGGTAGAACATTCCTGTATTGTCATTTCGTGCACTGACGCATGACAATCGTATTCTTTCGCCATCAACTTCTTTATTTGCTACAATGACATGCCAGAGTCTCGTAATGTTATGATTTGCGTTTTATCAAACATCGTCCAATTGCGTCCTTTTGTCTTTCCACAAGTTTATAAACTGAATAAAAAAAAATGTTTCAAGAACAACGTTTTCTCGCAGTTGTGCAAAATAACCAATCATAAACACAACTTTTACTTTTTTAAAAACGTTTATTGTTTAACAATTTCCTTATACTGTAAGTGTCATATTACAGAAAAAATGTAAGGCCAACGAATATTTCAAGTGTACATGAAACGGTCCAAAACATCTGCAAAGCTACCTTCAACATGTACCATTAACATGGACAGGAAGTAATTATAGCCTAGTAAAAGAACTAGAATATTAATGTAACCTACATTAGTTTCCAATTTCGTGACTTCACGAAAACCTCGCCAAAACAATCCAACTACCAAACGAGTTTGTAATAAGCTTATTTATGGTTATCACTCTTTCACAATAACTGTTTTTGTCATTCGAATATCAATTCTTGACTGGAGATAGACATTATAGATATATAACTGAAAGGAAATTGAGACTCACATCTGATTTTTTTAGGGTAACTTTTGTTCAGCAGATCTACTTTCAGCGCATAACATGTCTGTCTCCATGACGACGACACCACTATTTAGGAAGGTTTGAAGAAATGGTATTACGCACACATGTGCAAATACAGACGGTGGAGAAAAGTATTCGTTCGATTGCAACACGGACGTAAGTTGCAATCGTGCGAATACTTTTGTAGCTGCAAGTGACTGTCAGTTGTATTAAAAATATACCATCAAATCCACTTACTAGTACTTGCTGATTGCAATTGATATAGAAAAACATGTCTGAACTGCACGACTCATTACGACATAGATCCAAAACGAGCTGCGCTCGTGCTGTCCTTGCTTGCACGTGCAAAACATGACATGCTGCGCTGTGTAACAAATAGCTGTCAGTTTGGTCACATGAAAATCACAAATATTGCTGCGGTCAGGTACGTCACTTCCGGCTTCAACAATTTTTGTTGGTTATACTGCAGATGTGAAGGCGACATATTACCCATATACACGCGTTGGGTAAAGCTTCGCCGGTTATTAATCATCAACCATTGGTAATAATTAACCTATTTTAACGGATAATATTTCATATGCACAGCTCATTTGGTTCTCGTACGGATTTAGTTGTGAGTCGTCAGGTGAAATGACTTCACCATCCATGCCCTAGAGATTAATTAAACCTAGGGGAGCTATTTCTTGGAGTTCCGGCTGAGGATGAAAATGAACGATTTAGATATAAGTCTTTGAATAAATGCCGTGTTTTTTTCTGACATCTGTTGACAGATCCTTAATCAAGACAGGTGTCCTTTATTCAAGACATGCGTATAGTTAAGGTATGCGTTTATTTTTTGTGTGACACGTTTGATATTCATTTTTAGGTGTCTGCACTCACTGTTTCTTTCACCTCTGCGTTTAAACTAGGTGGACTAATATCTATTTCATTGTGGCGCTTGATCAGGCATTTATGCAAAACAGGCGTTTATTCAATGATTTACGGTAGGTTTGCGCCGAACACAGGCACATGATAATACCAGTAACAATGTATATTGCATTAGTCTGCAGCGTTAGTCTAGAATCTTTTCACCTTTAAAATCAATATCTTCCAGTATGTACTTCCCAATCCGTTCATAGCATGTTCAAAGCAATATCTATGAAATTACACACATCGTTTCCTTAAGGGGTTCTGTGTCTCCGATACAATCAGTTTAATGTCAATAACATGCGACAAAATATGTCTGAGCTGTGTCAAATATCCACTTGAAGTTGGAACATCTATATTCCAAGAGGACTGGCTTCAAAGAAATTCTGAAATCGATCGGAAACAGCTTCCACGTGAAAGTTTTGTTTCCCAATAAAGCCACATTATCAACAATTATGAGTTTGGGAAAGTTGTTAAAGTTGATTATATATATTTCGATATATATTCCCCACATACACTTTCCACATTGCATTCAAACTTAACGACGGTCGTAATTACGTTATAAACCTTTCTGATATAATAACCCCTCAGTATAGACGTGCAGACAGTGTAGGCGAGAGTATTCTTCCTCAATACGCGATGCATGTATTCAGAGATAAACTTTGTTAATCGTAGAACAGACGTAATTTGATGATCGCCTTCGACACATTATAAATGGTTTATGCTACAAACACTGCGGGCAGTTTCTGAGAAATGATCCAATGGCTGGCACAGAAGAATGGCCCAGTCTTTGTCCTGAGTAGTATTTAAGAAGCTGAGTCGAAGTTAGTTTATATTTTACGTTGAACAGGCAAGATGTACTTCCAGATGATATAAGGAGCACAGATAGAGGGAGAGGAGAGTTTAATAAAGTTCAATTAAAAGAAAAGTTACAAGAAAAATCCAAATCGTTCGTTGATATGTACTGATCACAATTGACTTGAAATTCGCCCATTGGTAATCGCCAAAACCCAATTGGATTATCGTCAGACTACAATGTAATTCCGCGGTATCGGTTATCTCTAAAAGTAGAAATTTGCTTTTAATTGCCACTGAAAACAGTTTGAAATTGGATACGTGCTCCCGAAACGCTAACACAGATTTGTGTGAATTAAACAACATTAACTGAAAATCCGTATGCGCAATTAAATAAAGCCGTATTCCCTTACTCCCTGTCAATGCAAACGGATCGATTTTCGACTTTCAAATAGCCAGCCTGATTCCGAACCTTTCTCTGAGGGTTTACCAAAGAATCGTCCGTCAATTTTCGAATGCTTCTCGTGTATGAACCGAATGCATTTGCAAGTGTTTCCCAAGGATTACAAATATTTTAAGGATTCTGTCGGAAAGTTCGGAATGCAATTATTTTTCTATTTCATGGCATGGGGGTCACACAATGATTAAGGCCATTCAGGAAACTGTAACACCGAGAAGCATGCTTTATACTTTGTGCATCATTCATGGTATGTACATAATTGTATGTATATGTATATTTATCGTTCCATAAGTTGTTTTATGAAAAGAAAGCACTGAGTGTGACCACGTATCCAATTTTAAAAAGCTAACAGAAACATGTAGTTGTTATCTTAGATAATGGCTGCATATTGCCAGTGTAAATACCAGAGTACATCGGGGGTAAATTGGACAGTGCAGACTGATTAGTTTTAACTTTGCATGTCTTTGGAGATAAATATCCTCTATCTAGCATTTGTAGGTGATGTTTCACCAGCGGAAAACCAGTGTGCCAGACACTGTGATAAAATGCCATAATGAGATACGAACCAGTTAGACAGAGCATACAGCGTGTCTGTGTTAAAAATAAACATAAGGATGTATTTAGCGATGCAGTGGAAAGATTACAGATGACCTTGAAGATGACAACACCACGCGCTCATCACTGACGTACCATGTTCTGGTTGACCTAGGTAGATGATGTTCCTTGCGATGTCATCTTTGCATTTACTTTATCTGTAGTCTCTTCCCACGTTCAGTATTATGTATCCAGTGGAACTCTTGGACGACCTTGTACATGTATAACAAAAGATCCCTATTTCATGTAACTGTCGTGAATACCAAGAGTGGTATACTTGCTGACATGCAACGTTAAAGGGTATGTTATTGTAAATGAAGGTATTGAGTTATAAGAGTTTTACACTCGCCTGAAACATGGACACTCTGAAAACAAGTCAGGCCTGGTTTCTATACATGTCAGATGGACGTCTTTTTATCAAGATCTAGAAAACTACTAATAATTATGGATTCCTATTTCATGTTTCTTCTTAAATGTTTGAAACTATTTCAGTGCTCTAACAGTAACATGCCACGAAGTGTGCAGAGAAGACCCGTGTTGGCTGCAGACTTGGAAGAAAATAAATCAGTATCAAACCCGAAATAGTTATAACCTGAGAGTCGATTATTTTATCAAAAACACATGTCACGAACAGCCACATTATATTCAACACAATAACTCGGAGAAGCTATGAACTCATCTGTGTCAAAGCACCAAGGGTGTATGATATATATTGCTATTTGTTAAATAGCTCTAACGTAGAAACAGTCTACAGTTGTCTCTTTCTAAAACATTGATTACGGTTTTGTATTTCAACATGACTTTAAGATGACATTCTGTCATAAACAATGGAGCTACAAGCATGCCTTTTAACGATAAACACTTAAAAGACCTATCTAGGCATGTTTGGTACTGCTGAAAAAAAACGAAGTGAATTTCATTTTTTTAACGTCTGTTATTCCCCCGCGACACTGCTGAAGATGGGTTTATCCATTAACTCAGTTTGGTGTCTTCTGGATAGATGACGTGCCAAACACTGATTATTTGATGTTTGCTCTTTATACTGTAAATCAAACTTTCAGTTACTGACACTCTAAAAACGTGCTTTACAGGAATCTTGCCATTCACCGGAATTTCTTTGCTTGTGTTGCAACTGCTCAGCACATTTCTTCAGTTGCCTTCCCCATCGTACCAAATGCCAGTCTCGACACGGCTGTGGTAATTGAATTATGTCACCATTGACACGAAAAAGACAAACATCTACTGGAGGACAGTGATCCAACAATGTGTGTGATTCAATCGGGAAAAGATTTTGATTTCTAATGAGACGTGTAACACAGTCCATATGATCTTGAACTTGCAATTGTCGTAAAAATCTCATCAGAGCAATACATTATCTTTTTCGTAGTGAGGCGTAAGATGACGATCATTGCAAAATCGACATGTAGGCTAACACATTTCTGTCTTCGAGAGGCAACCTTCAGTCCCGTCTGCACTGTATCAACTGAACGGAGACTTTAAATTGATAATAGGTATACTGTAATGTAGTAATTTTATTCCACTGACTAAGATGAATATTCAGAGGGTAAAATTAATGATCACATTGGTTTAATGTGAGCTGAACATCAACTTGACATTCGACGTGACATGTGTTGCAACCATCTTCGAAATCCAGGCTATAATTAATTACTGTCCCATTCGTCAAATACATTGCAACATGCTATAACCTATATTCAGTCGAAGTTTCACTTTCAGTTTTTATTGTGTAAACTTAAGGCAATATATATACTACGGTACACGTGACCCAGGACCTAGAAACGGAAGTATCTGCTGTAATGGGACCGCTTGTTGCGCGACCTGTTCATTGTAAGTTTCAGTTGAAATATCTGCCCAGTTCTGGATTTCTGTTGAAGGTCATACTTTGAAGAGTGGCATACAATTTTATTAGGTGTTGTTGTGTGCTAAATGAAGCTGCTAGCCGGCTGTGAACTTTGGTGAAATGTTTTGCGTTTCATATGAAATAATGTCGGCACGGTAACCAAAGCCTTTGAACTCATTTTGTGACCAAACTAGCAGATCGAGTTCAGTCATAAATATTATTTACTCACTTGTGAATGCACCATCTACATGACTGTATGTTTTGGAACAGCAAATGTTGCGTATATACAGAACTCTACATTTTGTCTTCTGGTGAAAAACCAAGAACGAAATTTATTTTGATCCACTGCGATTTGCAAACGTGTACATCAACGTGAAAATCCCCCCACGGACTGTAAAGTAAACATACATCGTTTGAAAGATATCACTGTTACATTAATAACTTTACACTGAATAGGTTGATACTTCCATTTAATATTAAACTAAGAAAATACATTTCTGTTAATGGCAAATCTCTGTAAATCGTGTTTCTGAAGTGTCAGCAACGGACTCTTTGATTAACGTCATCTTTCCTTGAGACATCAAACTGAGATAAAATATAAACCAGTCTCAATATGTATTACAGAGCAATAACAGAGAAGTGAAGAAAGCGAAGTGAAGAAAGTAAAGTTCGCTTTGACGTTAGACAGCAATAGCACATTTTGTCTCGTTGTATTACGTGCTTGCACTTGCATTCTCTCTGAGAGCTTGTCATCTTTTATGTTTACTGTAATTAAATATATAGAAAGAAATTTTAGACCTTTTCTGTGTAAGAACTATTTAAGAAATAACAGTTTAAATTGTGCATCCCTTGGAGTCCTGATCTAGTGCACTTGATAGTGCCTCAGAACTGAACATACAATGTAACTCACATACTTCTGATAAATAAATCTACACGTACACCGGTTATAATTATTTCAGGGTTAATACTGATTCAAGTACATCAATTTTGTATCCTGACAAATGAACACGTACTGTAATAAATTCAAGTATTCACACAAACATGTCAATACTTCCATGCGGCTCCGGTAAAATGTTTCACCTTGGGATAGACGGCATTGGAAAGCTTCCAAGCGTTCAAGGATTCGACCATGCCTCGCACTGAAACGCTTACTATGTCAGTGATGTCACCTTGGGAAAGTGAATTGCTTGTATATTGTTTTAGTCAATCAGCTGAAATTGGGTACCTGGTCGGAAAGTGATGGTTATGTGAAAGTTAACTCTAACGCCTGATAGGCAGCATGTACACTCCCTGGGGAGTTGAAAAAGGTTGTGGATTGTTACAATAACCAGGGTAATGGTGTGGAACACTTTGAACATTCACCTAGTGAATGGATCTCGCACTACATATATATAAGACTCCTAATTATTATTACATTAGTATAACCAACGAAATGTAAAACCATGAGTTTTTATCTAGAAACGTATACATCTTTACTAGAGAGATCCTTACAAATTATAACACAAGGTAGCGAAATCGTATCAAACAGGACGTCATCGCAGTATAGAGCTGTGCATACGGATGATATCAATGACATCAAATCCTGCAGAGTTTGACTTTAACGTTTATTTACTAGCTGTGCTTGGCGCTCTTGGTATCATCATTACGTCATGAAGCGATCCATCTCCTCAAGATCAGACGTAAGTCGATTCGGACAGCGTGTTTATTTCTGGGTGAAGCATGCGTCAATACAATTTGAAAGGTATTATATTTCAGATTGCATTAAATCCTGTTCCATACCCTGAAACAAACTCGGAAATATCAGTAATGAATGATCGCCATATTTATGTCTCCCCCTAAAAGGAGGGGGAGACATATTGTTTTTGGCTTCGGCGTCGGCGTCAGCGTCGGCGTCGGCGTTAGCGTCCAGAGACAT
>JAUELE010083414.1:0-15091 GCA_031471655.1 Diodora aspera
GTCAATAGTGCGTAATGCCCCCGTTATTGGCCAAACACTGATTGATTCGTTGAGGCATCGTGCATATGGGTCTACCTATGTTAATTTGATGCAATTTGTTCTATTATTCCACCAACGCCTGGACAAGTTCATCTAGCGTGGCTGGTGGCCTTTCACGTTGACGCAGGCGTCGGCCCAAGATGTTCCAGGCATTTTCAATGGGGGAAAGGTCAGGGCTCATTGCTGCCCAGGGCATCCTGGATATTGTGCCGTTGAAGGTGGTTATGTTATTTACCTTGAAATTAACAGTTCCCCTACTTTTTGAAGAGTATATTTTCATTCTAAAGTCCAGTACAAAATACTACTGAAAATTCAGTTAAGGTAAAACTTCCAAAAGTTCAAACTTCTAAAAATTAAAAAAATTGAATATGGTTACCTTCAGCAGTTTCCAAAATCGTATATTTTTCACTAACGTTTTGATGGTTGTTTCTTAAATTTTGATTTCAAGCTTTATCCAAAATCCTTAATTTCCAAAAAGATTGAACACATAAAAAAGTAATATTTTTTTTCGGTTTGAAATTTTAGATGTTTTACCGTATGTATCTGTTGTTTTATACGATACGTATTTAAGAACCACTTTGACTGCGTGCATGGATTTAGGAGATGTTCAAATGTCACGTGACCACATTTCCGCGCATTAAAACTATACGTTTCTTGATTTTAACAAGTACTTCAGTAATTAGAAATGCACGTACTTCAGTAATTTCCGAATATGCACGAAGCTGCGGTACCCTAAAACTACTGTATATGGTCTCTCGATGATATTTATGTTTATCAGCAAAAGTGTCTGTGTGTAACTTAGAATCCAAACTTTGAATTCAGTCTTCCTGAAATCGTTTACGTCCATATAAGGTCTTTTTTCTGTCTCCGTATGCAGTGACATTGGCGCCTTGTATGAGAAGCACGTTTGAACAGGCAGGGTCCAGCTCAACGGAAAGAGTGTCTGCTAAAACGGGCACTGGTATCTAGTTTGCATCCCATTTATAGCATGTTGTATTTTCAATTATCTCTTGGGACCTAGCTGATCAGCACTTTATGAGATACAAATCCGTATAAGCCGAGTTTCACCTCATCAAATCATTTCATTTCAGTAATGCCCACTAGTAAGAAACGACTGCAACACAATCATTATTTTCCAAGATATCTATTCAAGAGAACTAAAAAAAACCTTCATGATTTTGTTTGTAATTTGACGAACTGTTGTAATTAAAGAGCGAACTGCTAAGGGTTGTTATTTTTTTCCTGTTGCGTCTCTTTTGGACGTCAATATATATTGGTCTTCCAAACTTCTTTTAAAAAAATAATAAAAAGACATTTTTACTTTTAAAAAGTTATGACAGTCTCATAATTTAACTATCCTTATAAGTAAAACGTAATACTACACTCACGTGGGACAACACTGATCATGATCATTATACGGTTTGCGCTCTCTCTTCGATCCGCTTCTTGTCATAAATATTCCCGGATATTCTCGTAGAATGGCGTCTGTAGTTACGCATGATGATCTTAAACACGTCTTAAACTGGACTCTACCGCCTATGTCCGTCCGTGTGAATGTTTGCTTAACCAAAGCTGCAGCGCTGACAAGACATAAACTGCTAAGTAAACACCATCTGATCATCATCTGAAGAAACACAATCACAAAAATATAATAAAAAAGCAGTAGTAGTAGTAGTACGTTTTGTAGTATTTGTCGTTGCAGTAGCAGTAGTAATAGTAGTGGTAGTAGTAGCAACAGCAGCAGAAGTAGTAGTGGTAGCAGCAGTAGTATTAGTGATGGTGGTGGTAGTAGTACTAGTAGCAGCAGTATTAGTAGTAGCAGCAGTAGTAGTAGTAGCAGAAGTAGTAGTCGTGGTAGCAGCAATAGTAGTAGTAGCAGCAGCAGTAGTAGTAGTAGCAGTAGCAGCAGCAGTAGTAGCAGCAGCACCTTTTTCCGCTGGTATACATGTACAGTATTCACAATAACCGATATATAGAAGAACGTAACAATGTACACAACAAGATTGCTCAGACAGCTTGCAAACGCTTTTGCTTATTAAAATTTAATGACTCATCGGTCTTTTATTATTGATCTCAGTCAGAGAGTAGGCAAAAACATTAAACATGCTGTATGTTTTAAGCATCAATCGTGGTATGTACATATTTTTATGTATACTGACGATCAAAAGAAAGTACACCGATCAGTTTTTGAGAGTGATGAAGACGGTAGAAACACACGGCGATGCCAAACTTTTACAAGCATTTGACGACAAATCAAACATGATATGCATAATAATCATCATTAAAATTAATGTCAAAAGGGTCGTTTGCAAACAGTATTAGGGGTAAATTGCTTATGACCCCAAAAATGTGTCGGTATACTTTCTTTTGATCGTTAGTATATATTAAATCGTTCCCAAAGTTATTTTACGAGAAAAAACATTGAATTCAACTTCAAGATCGATAACTCGGCAAGACCGGAAGAGATGGTCCCGTATTATGACATTTTGAATGAGATTAAAATGAGCCAATAACTGGCGGAACTCTCTTGAAACATTGTAAATGTAGACTCGTTTGAAATGTAATGTGTTTTCTTTCTTGTTCTATTTTATATATTGTTTTAATTTTCATAAATATGTTGGTGGGAATAGTAGCAAAAAAATATCCAACATCAGAATACCTGGCTTAGACTCTGAAAGTCAAAATCAGAATGGGATCCCATGGTGCACCCGTGTCAGATCAGACACGCTTCAGCTGATGTCTATTCTCTGTGGACCTCTGCAAGCGTATCCAATTTTAGTGGTAGCTGTAGACTATGGTTAACAAAAGAGCCTTGCGAAAGTTCTTAAAAACGACGGACTTGCGATAGGCTTATTTAAGAAAGTTTCGAGACTAGGCCTTATCTTTTTCGTAAGTTCTGTCGTAAATATTTACGAACGTTCTTAGTTAAGAAAGTTTCGTGAATATTTATAAAGGTCTGATTTTTAACCATGGCCACAGCGCAATTATCCATTATTTTAGTCGTCGACTGGCAAAGGACGAAAAGGAAGTCATCTTGCATGCCGCTTTTATTGGCATGTATTTAATTACAAGTTGGAAGGATGGATAATCAAAACAATTTTATGAACACAACACGCACTAAGATAGAAGTTATGTGTTAACTACATGTTATGTTAACGCATGTTTCTAGTATACGACTTAAAGTTGTAGGTTGACTACACAATGACACAATACCATTGTATCATAGCGGCTAGAGATAGCCCTGATTCTGACGAAACCTTGTAGTCTCTGATGACATTGTAACAGTGTGGGCCAACCTTTCCAGTTTCAAGCTAGGGCAGCTAAATGTTTCATGATACCATGGCGGGTCGCACAACAAAAACAACAAAAGTATATATGCTTTTATTAATTTTAAATCGCGACACAAATATGAAAAGAATTTGTACTCTAACAGTAAATGTCGACACTAGTATGTGTTTCTGTATTGGATATTTTTATCCTGACAAAGGCCCCTAACGTTAATGCATAATTAATATTGTTTTCTTGTAATCATGTATCTACCTACATGTAGGTGAGGACCGCATGTTTGTTGGACCTCAATGATTTCACACACAATAACAATTAGACATTCAACGTTATAGGCGGTACAATTTCCTTATAAGCGGTACAATTTCCTAAATATGTGTATCTTAAAACAGAAACAGAATAAGGTTCCTGTAGAAAAAAAATAATATAATATCGATGTATACAGGCGCACGTGTTGGTACGTATTATGTCACGATTTTTTAATAAACGATTTGCGAAATTCTTATTGGCACTGAAAACAAATTATGAATGCTACAACATGACATTTGTTACTTTAAAAATACGCTTTGAAACGGAGGTTGCGTCTAAAACTGAAAGTGGCACTTGAAATAGTTTTGACACGAAACAGACGGGTCTCGATTACCTATTCTTCATTCGGAATCTCCTGAAGCAACTTCAAGTTACAACAGTCGAGTCATTTGACCGCCGAGGAGAATGCTAATGAGTACGAACGTAACCGAAGTTAACAAATCTGGATATTTGAAGAAGTGAAAATATAACAGACCGCCAAAAGAATTGCACCCAGTAACATTTGTAGACATACGAAACCCTGAGTTTTTCTTTCGTTTGACGTTTAATTCAACTTTAGGGGTATCGAGGTGTAGGGAAAAGTCTGCCAGCAACAAAACCAGCCTCTCGTGCCCGTCAAAATACTGCCACTTTTCTATCTGTTCTGTTTTGGAGCACACTGGATAAAATTACGTAATGCCCCCAATGTCTGTTTTCCTTGTTAAATGAGCTAAGTCTATCGACAGAAGAGATGCCAGAGCAAATACAACATCTCCTAATGGTTTTTCCTCTCCCGTGGGTCAGCTGTATCTCTCGACTTCAAAGATGATTTGGAGGAAATTGGGTTAATGTGTCAAAAAATAAAGGAATGTTATTCATTATAGAAACAAGGTCCTGTCCCTCGTCCGTTGAAGACTCGCGCCATTTCCTTTCTCAGTTCCGTTTTCACTGAATGCATATTTCAGGATGATATAGCGTGCCATAATTCGGTTCCTCATGCCAGCAAGCACAGATGTACATAAATACTGCTTGATTTAATTTCATGTGAAAATGCGACACCTGGCAGGGACGTGGAGAAGTGGTCTATTAGCATTGTATGAAGTTTTGCGATTAATTCCCCCGTGATTTGATTATTTTGGTTTTTCTGACTGAGGTCGCAAGTGGACAATTCCTTGTTGGAGCTTCATCTTTATCTGTTCATCATTGTTATTAACTCTTTAAAACTCAGCTTCATTTTTTTTTCATTTCCTGGTTACCGTGGCATTTCTCTAATATACCAAGTTTCAAGTATTCTTCACTGCCGTACAGAGAACTGCTTGCTTTGCCGATATTTGTCAAGACAAATTAAAACTCGATTCGATGCAAGAAACTCAAATATTGATTTATTTTTGTCGCCGCTTTCGCCTTTCGCGGAATTTTCTGTGCAACACAATGTCATATTGTCCTTGTGGTCATAAGGTAAGAAACTACATGTATTATGACATTTAAAGTTATTGATTTTGTCAATAAATACTTAAGTACATTCTGGAACACACTGTACTGTATAATGAGAGTGAAATGCTACATAGGAATTTCTGGTTGCAGTATAGCCCAAATGCACCCCACAAACCACACAAACGTTTGATTCGTAATTCTAAGACTAAGATCATGGTATGCGGAAAACGTCATTGAAGTCCTTATCTAGATTATCAAAGAGAGGTTTGACTGTCGAAAACAACACTCCATAGAATCAGCAAACTGTTGGAAAGCCCTAAAGTTTAAAACATTGGGACAGATTTGTCCTCTGGTCCTCGAGGTTTAACTGAGGCATATAGAAAACTGTATCTTTCTCTGCCATGTCCCTGTCTGCTTTGTTATGAACGGAAAACTACGTGCAGATGGGTTATAAACGACCTCTCACTTTACATGTACATGTAAACTGACGATCAAAAGAAAGTATACCTATTAGTTTTGGGGAATAATAAAAGGGCAAAAACTCAAGATGATGCAAACGTTTGAATTTACTTTGAACGTATAAGCATTTGACGAGATGTCAAAACTGATATACATAATAATCAACTGTTCTCAAACATTCATGAAATCCAGGGCATATATGACTCCCCCAACAGTCCGTTACATAGCCGGAAAACACTCCTATTCACGACGATGGTCTCGAGGCGGGCGTTTTGACCAATCAATGAAGCTTCCACAGCGAAAGCTTGCGTCCAATCACGTGGGGCGTCTTTTCTAAAGCCCACCGCAGACCTTTACGAATCGCAAACGAATAGATCGTTTGCGAATCGTTAAGGTCTGTGGTGAACAAAACGGCCGATTTGATCGCACGCGATCTAATCATTACGGATCAAACTTGTTTGATATTTTGTCCCGATCCGTTTCTATCGCAAAGGTCTGCGGTGAACCAACGATTCAATCGTTTGCGATTTTTTTCATCTACCAATCATGGGCCGAGATTTTATCACGTGGGGTGACAAAAATCACGTGATTTATTGTAATTCAGTCATGTGACTAAACATCGTGAACGATTAAATCGTTCGTCGTTTGTGTCTGTGGTGGACCAACGATTTGCGATCAGATCGTGCGCGAATTTATCGTGCCTTTTTCACATGGCAAATAAGTGATATTTGTTAATGTTGACTATCTACGTAATCTTTAAGCATAGCATGTGAGGCTAATATGCAAATAACCCTGAGATCAGGTGACTCCGTGATGCATGATCATAAAGACACTGATCAGTGCTAATTCTGGGTCAACTGCACATTCTGTGCAAGAGAAATAATGCCATGAAGAATTATTTGTCATTACTGTACCATATTACCATATCTATATTTTTACCTGGGGACGTTTGGTCCAGTGTAACAAAAGGGGAAAAGGGGCACTTATGCATAATAGGCCAACAATTGAAAAAAATTAGTTTACAGTGAAAGAGATGAGAAAACAAGTTAAAACTTGGAACACATAAAGGTAAGATATGTACAATTATGCAGAAAGAGTTTGATTTACATGTATAACTGCCCACATGGTGAACTTGCCAGCCCAAATTGTCAGTTTTTCCAGTCAGAAGCCTATTCAGAGGCTCATAACTCCAATATTATGGCTTGACTATAGTCAGTCTTCGTATTGCAGACAGACATGTCGACGAAGAAATGAAATCCAGCAGCAGAACCCACTGTAAATGAATCTGGGGCTGACAGTGGCACCTTGAAAATTGAATTTAATATTTCTGCCCATGAAAGATATTGGCTTTACAACTGCCTATAAATTAACGTTTGGGATTTTGGAGTGCAAAAAGTGGACATGGTGCCTGATGCTTGGAAGGTCATATTTCAGAAACCCTTTGAAGTTCAAGCCTATAATTTTGGATGTGTTTATTATGTTTTCAGAATTATTTTAGTCGGTGTCCGTGGAAAATTTCTGAACTTTGGTTGAGTTCATATGGAATGACCCAATGGGTTTATTTCGGTACAATGTTGAATGTTTGTGAAGTTTACAAAATAAAAACAATCTGCATTGTACCACGCAGCATCAAATTTTCTTTGATCCAAAGTGTGCAATAAATCTCCATACACTGCACACTTTTGAAGGCCCGCCCCTTACGACGTTTTTTTTCAAATGCGCGCCTTGTGACGTCATTAGGGGCGTGGTACACATCAGTTACCACATTGCTCCTCGTGGTTTGTCTGTTTATTGCACACTTTCGATGGTTTGATTGACAGCCGTGAGGATACTCGTGTTTCGCACTCGTTACCTTTACTGCTGTCAATCAAACCATCGAACGTGTGCAATAACCAGACATACTACTCGGAAACATATGTAGTAACTTTAACATACACCTGCTGTATGTTGTTGAGTTTTAAAAGGGAGAAAATGTCTCAGTCGTTCCAACTTCACATAAGTAAAAAAAAAACGCTTATATTTCAGTATTAAACTCTAAAACGTATCAGTGTTGTCTCTATAGTGACTATGAACTGTGCGTGTTACAAGCCTGACAACTGTTGCGCACAGACGTGGGAAAGTTAAAGATCGTGGATACTTACATGCTTGCTGCTGCGGTACGCACTGACACATGGCGATATCATACACCATGTTGCCAACACAGTTGGTGTTTACCCAGCCAAACATACCGGCTCGGATACTATAGGCTGTCTTGCTGGACCACACTGGTCTTTTGTCGCATGCATCTGAAGTTGAAAATAACCACACATGATATGTTCAATATGTGCACTAATACATCTGAAAGGACCTACTGAGGTGTCAGAAACCAGATATAGTTAACTTAAACCAAACATTACTTCAATTTCACAAAATCATGATCGTATTTCCAGCTGTCGAAGGCAGCTATATTCGATAAAACGAAGTCTCATGATCATAACACTCGCGTTTTTTTGCAAATAAATGGATTATCCAGTAGAGCACTTTCTCAAAGGCACAGGATTTTGTTAGCGATTATGAACAAAATGTGTACTGACTCCCAACAGAAGCGAGACAAAACGATCCAACCTGTTTATAGCTAAAGTTTATTTTATTTCTGTCACAGTTCATCATGAAGTTCCTGAAGTGCAATTTACTTCACTTCACTCTAAAATGACACTCGTTTTAATGTAATTTAGTGCTTGTATAGTTCCGACATCTGAACAAGGTGGCGCCAGCAGGGGTTCGGGGCTGTATCCCCTTTAGTCCCCCCCCCCCCCACACACCCCTATCTCCGGTCATGGGTAAATTGAGCAACTCGTAATAGAAACTGTTGGAGAAAAATGTGTCTATGTTATTGTGTTATTGAAAACTATGTCTCTTTGGCCTAGAGAATAATATTATCGTCTTTAACCCCCGTTGTCGGGCATCTCAGTCCACCCTGCAGTGCATTTCTGTCGCCACCCCTGATCAGAAAACGGTTAGTGCATATTTAGTTCTATAATCTCTATTGCTGTGTAAATTGTAAGAGGGCCTACCTTTCTCATAAAGACACGGAGGAGGGCACGGGTCCGTGCAGGTTGGGTCGGCGATGCAGCCCCTAGAGGGGACATATCTGTAGAACCTATCGCAGCACTGCGCCACAGATCGACCGTCCTCACAGTTCCAGTAGGCTCGACAGCTTCCCTCATAGCTGTACGAAGGGACGCAGCTATCTTGACACTTCTCTGGAAATCATTAAAGGCTACAGTTGTAAGACTTGACCTCTGAGAGTTCTTCTTTGGTTTACATTGTGAGAGTATTAAGACTTGACCTCTGAGAGTTGTTTGGTTTACATTGTGAGAGTATTAAGACTTGACCTCTGAGAGTTGTTTGGTTTACATTGTGAGAGTATTACTGTTTGCTCGTCCTTGTCGACTTCTAATGTTCGTGGGTTTACGATTAGTTAAATCAGATTTCCATCCATGCCATTCTAGCAGAGATAGACCTTTCAGATCGAACTGGAAAATCTCTAATAGCAGTTCAAACTTACAGTCATAAATCATATTTGTCAAAGCCATTCTCAGTTCATACTACTTCTAATTGGAATTCTGTGCTATTTGAACTTACATCTGCCCAATCAACTGTCATTTTCAAGTCACGACTCAAAACATATTTGTTTAGTAGATATGGCAATTAAATGCCAGACCTTGAATTGTAAATGACATATTATTCAACTGTTTTACTTGTCATATCCCAACCTCAGGGCAAGGGTAAGACCTTATTGACTCCAAATCGCTCAAAAAACATCTTCGACAATCTAGGCTTTAAGGGCCTTGGCAGGACTTGGCCCCTCGCTCGAAGTCATTTGATCGTAGCGCCCTTCCGTGAGAAAGTGCTTCCGCCTCCACTACAGATTTAATATTTTCTAAAGGTTAGATTGTTTGATAACCAATTGGCAGTCCTCCGGATCTGATCTGTAATCACGAAAGTTTCGAGTTGACTATATTATAGTAGCTTCCTACAAAAACCAGTTCTTGCTTCACACTTACCAAGAGGACAGTTGACTTTCCACGAATGTTCGCACCGAAATGATTCCTGACTCCAGTAGTAACCGAAAGGACATGTCTTGAAAACTGCTACTACATCCTGTGTGGTGTTGTAGTAGCACTGGATGTATTTGTCACAGTCGGTGGTATGGTAACGGTAGCCTACGCCTCCCATGTTCACAGTATCATTGCAAATACCTGTAAAAATATATCTTACACACGTAGGCACTTCCTAGACGGTAGTAGACAGTTAAAACCTTTTGGAGTGCCCAGCGCCAGACCTATTCTCAGATAACATTTAGAAATGTCAGCAACCTGATCGCTTTAATAAAATTGGTAAGCATTTCATAGTTCAAACATTACCATATCCATACCATAACTTTACCATAACTTTACAAATTCCGTTACTAGGCATATGCAGCCTGAGATGTTTTCTTTTTAAAGTTCACAACATACATACGGTGTTTCCTCACACAGCATGTAATATATGCTCCTATATCGGCAATTACTTGATCTTCTGTGCCGACATATATTATTTACGATCTACACAGCTTTCTGCAGGTCCGCGAATGTCAATTTCGTCTTCCTCTTTGAACAACTAATTTGTTTAGGAGTGTTCTCCGACTTTTGAGTAGGCTACACTTCCAAAGTTTATAACGCGAAGTGCGTGCTGCTAGGCACGGGAAGACAAGCTGCTTGTCACTACATTGCAATGTGAACCGTAATGTCTTACCTTCAACGTCACCTGTAAAAGTAAAACAAAAACGTTAGAATAGAACGATTATATTGGAAAATATAGATTATAAATGTATACAATAATGAGTTTGCTGCAACAGCTACATGTAGTGAAGATATAGAAATTATACATTTGTCTTTGTCCTCGGTCAACATATTCACAAGCAAACGCCCAATGCAAAACGATGCTCATGGTAATCATGTGAAGTTTGCAAAGGCAACAAAGGAACATAATTATTACTTCAAATACAATAGAGTATGCTACCATTATAAACCATGATTGATTGATAAGACTTAACAGTATAATCTCTGCAGGTAGCTCTTGGAAAGGTTATACTGGAAACTCAAACGTTAAGTGCTAGAAATGATTGTGTTTTTAATTCACCTGCGCAATGAGGAAGTCCACAGTTGAGGTTGAAAGCGTCCCTTCCAGTACCAGCACACTCGGCACCTCCATTTGCCGGGGGAGGATCGGCACATCCTCTTTGCCTGACAACCTCCCTGGTCACGGTGCTCCCACAGGCAGAGAAACATCCAGTGTCAGCCCACTGACTCCACACAGCCCACGTTCCATCCACTTAAATCACAGCAAGCAACAATGTTACTAATAGACATGCCATGGCTTCACTCGCAGCATTGCGTTATATATTGGATCTCAGGTTGTACCGACTTTTACAAGCAACATGGTTGCATGTTACGAATAGACATGTCATGACTTCACTCGCAGCATTGCGTTATATAATGGACCTCAAGGTGTACATACATTTACAAGCAACATTGTTACTAATTAAATAGACATAGTATGGCTCTCTCAGCTGCATCACTACGGTGTCACCAACGTCAGGTCGGTGTGACGCTCCGATCCCCCGGCTTATAGAAAGGTACGCGGGCGGGCCTCGAACTATGATTGTCTGGCCGATCACCGGGATGGGGTACACCGAACTGGTCGCCACAAGTTAGATCTACCACAAAGAATACAATTCGTGCCATACTGTTGATATTAATTATATATTTTCGTTTGTGAAATAGGAGCGCATTTGAAGTTTGAATTAGGTATTATCAATGTCGTCTTTAGGAATAATACATGTATGTCGTCAGCGTTATATGAAGTACGTCCTCTATCCTCATTAGGCCGCGCACACAATGGACGTTTGTAAATATATGTACATCAGATAGAACCTACAATTTAATTCATTTACATGAAACATGAAACAGTATCTACAATAACATGGGAAGCCCGTGGTTGCTGCTTTCTAGGCTACTTTGTCGCGATTGTTTCCATGTGGCGACGAGTTCGGTCTAATCCACTGGGCCGACACGCTAAGCACCCTGCGCCCCATTGCATAACGGATTTCAGGCTGGGCAGCCATTTACAAGCAACATGATGACAAATAATAACTCTCACCTGGACAACCGTCTACGTTGCAGCTTACTGTCTTTTCCACAAACTTGATTCCATCACAGTCCAGGCCTCCATTGGCGGGTTGTGGTCTTGTACACTCTCGTGTTCTGTTGACGACGGTATTAATCCCTTCTCCGCAGGTCACAGTGCATTGCATGCTTGACCACTGGGTCCAGGTGCCCCACTGACCGTTCACTGGAACAAGAGTGTTTCTCTCACACAACATTTGTAAAAGATCTCGTTTATTTGGTGATTATATTTTGCACACTGTGCTACACACGCTTGAGACCGAGAACTCCCCCCCCCCACACACATACACACCACAATCGTGAGAACGCCTGACCTACATGTGCAGTTGCACAATGTATTGTATTTGCACCTTATCAATAACAACAAAATAAGTTGAAATCTATAAGACTCTTTACCTTATTCCATCTCTGCAGATTCTATACACGCCTATCAAAGCCACATTGTATACTTGAAAAACTGCTGTGAAACATACAGAACTGGACAGAAAGCGTCAGGCATTGTCAGATTCGGTGCTGGCTAACTCTGCGCATCTAAATATAGCATTTATCCATACAGGAGTTGCAGGACTATTTGACGTTTACATAAATGAAATTGTTTTATCTTGCCATCTAGGCCATACAAAGTACAGGTACAGAAACTAAGATTCATGGAAGATAAATAATGTAATGGGAATGAAAACAGGATAAACATTGGTCATGTTATAAGTGTTAAAATACAGAAGGTGAAGCTTCAACAAACTGAACATTGTAGAAATTTGTGGAATGTCACCTGACCTACATTGACCGGGCTCTTTACATCCAGTTCTAGTCCAGTGATTTCGAGACCATTCCTGATAAGGTACATAACCATTTTGGTGGACAGGTTGTTTCTCTAGGGCACTTCCTGGACTTAGAAGTCAATTCTATTCTCTAGATTGTTCCATGTCTGGTACATTCTGATTGCTAGAAAGTTCTTTGATTTATAGTATCTATTGGTGCCATTGCTACGTTGTAAGAACAGCAAACGTGGTGCCGTTTATTGGGTGTTTTGTTGAAAGAGCAGTTATACCCTCTAGTGAAGTGATTACCAAACTGTTTTGCCCGTGCACATCTTGCACCGCATGTCATTCTCCCTTTCCAATACCGACTGACTTAAATGGTGGATTCTATATGATATGAATATCATCTGAGGTCCCACTCCCCTGTTCTCCATTTGGAGCCCTGAAACTGTCCTCAGCTCGAAAATCCCTGCTCTAGAGCTCCGACATAGTCGAAGGTAAAAACAAAATATATATACTCTTCAGAACGTGCCCCGCCCTCTCCTGCATCCGGCACTGGACGTGTGGCCGAGGGACTAACGGTCTGCCGGACTACTGTCAATACGCGTGGTTTAGAAGGGTAACAAGACACAGTCTCTCTTTGTAACGGATGTAACCTAAGACTATTAATATAAAGTCTTACCTGGACAGGCGCCGACATTGCAATTTTCATTGAAGACATCTTCCCTTAGTCCTGAGCAGTCGAGTCCACCGAACTGTGGTGCAGGCCTTGTACAACCACGGGCCCTCACCCGTCGTTTGTTGCCAGGTCCACAGGTAGCACTACACTGAGGGTTGCTCCACGCCGTCCATGTGCCCCATTCGCCGTCCACTGAAACATGATCAAATCTTTGCTGAAACATGCTCAAATCTGTGCTGAAACAATTGTACACTGTACTCAGGTAAAAAAGAAACTATACCAAGAATTTCGAAGACGGGTTACAACCTGTTTAGTCTTATTTAGGTTGAGACATTACAGCTGCTTTAAAATAGTGTTAGTGAGATAGTCTTGCAGCCTTCATTGAACCTTGAAGATGGGAACATCCATTATCAGAGGGTTTCTGTCTTGTTTGTAACTGTCAAGTACAATGATCTTTAGTATACTCTTTAGAGATTTCATGTTGTGTGTTTTTTCTCAGAGGTTGCAGATGGGGAGCTCGGAAACACTCAGATGCATATACATATGTATTACTGTAAATCTTCCAAAATGTTAAACTTTTAAAAGTTCGAAAAATGTTGATTGTTACCTTCAGCAGTTTCCCAAATGTTGAATTTTCCACTTACTTTTTGGTGGCAAAATGTGAATACTAACACTATCAAAGATCACTTTTTTCCAAACATGTGAACACGTCAAAAAGAATTTTAAACGTTTGCCGTATATCTACGGTGCTCTTCTACATTTCAAACAAACCCAATTAACTGTTAAGACCTAGGTAAACACCAAACAAATCCCCAGATATTATTATTATTATTACCTCTCTCTACATTTCACCTCGAATTATTTTCTGACATGGCGAATGCAGTTGTGTCCTAGACAACATGGACGTCTAGATGTACATCACATGCTGGTGAAGATAATTTCTATTTCTATTTCATGTCTAGTAACTCGTGAAATAATAAATGTATTTTACATTTTCGTCAGCGTCAATTCAAACCAATGCTGACGATTTCAAAGATATTTATTCCAGAAAGTGCTGCTTCAGGGTGATGCGAACCAAATCAACTCAAAGAGAGTAAGAATGTTTTGGGTGAAAACTGACGGCAACGATAGTAATGATATTCCTCTGCATCATTCTACACCGCTATCTTCATAGCATCCCGAAACCTTTCTGCTGGACCTAACACTTTCATTCTGGTACTACAGATCAACTGACCTGATGTTGATGACTTCCTGTATTTCGTATTATGACAAACACGTTGCGTTTATTTTAATTATTTCAATCTAATTTCAATCTAATTATAAGTAACTGTAAGGGCGTGACTATTTCTTTCTTTTTTTGGTTTGGGGGTGGGGGTAGAAGACTTTGCAAATAACTAATTTGCAGACAAGTTTGTGGAAATAAATAGATTGCAGTGATGTGTGCATCTTTAAGAAATATTTTAAAGTTGGATACGTGGTCAAATTTAATGTTTTCTTTTCGCTGTATAACTTGGGGAACAATACATTGTACATACACGTCTGTACGTACCAGGACTAATGCATAAAACATACAGCATGTTTAATGTTTTTGCCTGTTGTCTAATATAGATGCATTAACAGAAAGGGGATCATTCAATAAGAAAAGCGTTCGCAAACTGTCTGAGCAATCTTTCTTGTTGTGTACATTGTTTGTTACGTTCCACTTTTTATGGGTTATTGTGAATACTGTACAATATAAATCTTGAACAGTCTGCCATGCACGCAACAAGTCATCGTGGATAATCTGCAACAACGTAAACAATTTTCTCGATCGTTTGCAATAGTGTCAAAACTTCAGGTTTGCATTCGGCGCAAGTAATTTAGTAATCACCATGCCGCGACAATTAATGTTTCAAGCAGGCTAGTAGGAGTCGCTTTGTGGTGATGGAACATCGACAGTA
>JAUELE010083525.1:0-15091 GCA_031471655.1 Diodora aspera
TTTCGTGTGAAAAAAACTGGGGGGGGGGGGCAAGTGCCCCCTGCCACCATTGGTGCTACGGCACTGTATGTAGACCACTCAGCCACCGAGACCTCGCTAAAAAATAACGAAGTTCAGCAACTGAGTTTTCTACATTGTCGACATTCAGTACCCCCCTGATAGGTATTTGCCACAGCTCCCAATGCCGATATGGCAGTGAAATATTCACTGACAGTCTAGAAAATGATCAAATACATCATAATTTGTTTCATTTAAAAAGTAATTACATTTATTGAAAATCAGGTATCCTGCTACTGTTGCGGTTGAGTCCCATCCGGGATTCGAACCCGCCCCCTCAGGGTCAGGCACCCATCAAACGATGGAAGATATAGATTACTATGTCTGCTTATTTTAATTTTATTTTAGTATTTTAATGCATTGCAACAAGAGTATGTACATGTATCAAAGGCCTTCGAACTGTCCTTCAGACAATCCAACAAATCCAAATGATGAGCCAGTGGACTAGGCACTGCATCTGGTCCAGTAGGCTACTGTGTGAGTTTGAATGTTATTATGGTAGCACGGGCGTCACTACGGTTGGTGTCACCCGGTGCGGTAACTTTTGCCCCCCCCCGCCACACACACACTGGACATTCGACCAGTTCATACGTACTAAGGCGGATTAAAAATTTCAGCCGCCCCCTCCCCAAAACAAAATTATAAAAAAAAATAAAAAACGAAAACATACAAATAGCATAAACGAATCACTTCATGTAAGAAGAACTTCTAGCTGTCAGAGGCCACATGGACTGCAGTCACGGACGTTAGCAACATTAAAATGACATCTTTAAATTACAAACACGTTTTTGAGAGTCATTTTGTTGTCACCCGGTGCGGTTCACACACTCCGCACCTACCCTAGGGGCGCCACTCTAGGTAGGTTTAGTGGTGAGATAAACGAGCGTGCAATCCTGGCTTTCTTTGTAGTATTGGACGAGTAATTACAGTGGCTACAATATAATAAACTTTATCTGTTTCAGGATATTGCTGCTGCCCACTCAACAACCATGAAATCAACACTGGCAAAATTATTAATATCTATTTCGGCGTTTTCACTGACCGGTTGTGTGGTGATTTCTGATGAAATACAAAACTTGATCTACTCTCGTCACAAACGTTACTGCAGCCAAGACTTCTGTGGAAAGGACTTAAACTACGAACGACCCTACTGTCCTATTGCCACTCTGCCACAGACTACCACGCCAGCCAACGAGACGTTTCCATCCCTTGCAGATGTTTCCAACACGACGCTAGACTTGTCGACACTATCTGGTGTTACTGTTCAGAGCAACTTGCCCGAAATGCATCCATTAGTTAACCTTCAAATGTGTCCTGCATGTCAGAGTTGTTCTTGTGATGACGCATGTGTAATATACGGCAACTGTTGTCCCGACAAACAAATTGGCGGTCAGTATCACTTCGACTGTGAAAAGACAGTTACATTTTCCAAAGGCGATAGCCATAAAGACTTCTATGAAATCGTCACAAAATGTCTTCCGGATGCTCCAAACTACAGTCCAGGCTTGGCCGAGAAATGCGAGAATGGTAAAATAGGCTACCTTCCAGATGGTCGCCTTGTCGTGTCCCCTCATTCGTTCAACACCAACGTAACTTTCAGAAACAAGTACTGTGCCATGTGTTACAACGTTACTTATTCTCCTTGGGATGTGTACATCGCCTGTCCACAAGAGGTTGATACATCAAACTACACGGATATCAATTCCCTCATACGAGGAATTACCGAAAACAATCTGTGTTTAGTAGGATATATCTCATTAGGCCCCAGTGGCATAAAAAGGTGCGAGGAAGGAACAACGTCCGCTTGTAATGTCACGGGAAAGTGGTCCGAGTACAACTCCACGATAGAAGAAGCTTGTCATTCTTATTACATTCGTACCAGGGATGGCAAGTACAGGAATATTTTCTGTTACATCTGCAATGGCGAACCTGAGTCCGAACTGGAATGCCCCTCTCACTGTATGATTCAAATGTACAAGCCAGTTGTTGTGATGCCATTTGCAGCTCTTCTGAACTTCGACAATTCCGACATGGAAATCATAAAAGCTGAAACTGTGAGCGAGGACTATAAAATCAAGCGTATTGGTCAACAAAGTAAGCACCAATGCAGAGCCGGTGATGTCTTTGATGTGGAATCGGTGAGTTGTATCTATAACTTCTTACTAAACCAGCCACGAAAATCTCATGATGCCAAGGTAGGATAATGAGGGTAGAGAAGTAAAAAACACAGTCGTCTAAATTCATGCAATCTTCTATGTTCCCCAAATAAATACCGATATCCTTTAGAAACGATGAAAATGTGGAAAATAATAATTGTCTTTGGGTCACTGTTCATCAACAGCCTCTGCTGTCATAGAATGTCATTTGGTTCTATCATGATAAAACAACGCTCTCTTGAATACATATCTATACTGACGTCCAAAAGAAAGTATACCAAGATTTTGAGAGACTACTGAATACATTCACAAATGCGTTGGATTTACAAGGAATATCCCTTCAAGACTTGGAAGGTTTATCAATGAGATGATGTTAATCAAATTACACTCATCGAAATCCAAGCATCCTTTTGATCAACTATGGCATAAAGACGTAAGGGAAAATACTTGAATTCATTTTGTATACTTTCTTTATGACGTCAGTATATTTTGAATACACATTTTTAAACAATACATGCATTTGTTTCCAAAGTGAACCCCATGTCTCTTCTGCTATTACAAGCTAGACTTGCAATTTAATAAAACCCATACTTATCAAGTCTTATAAGTAAAATGTTGTACCCCCCCCCCCCTGAAAACCACTTTGAGATACTTCCAGCTATGAAAATATAAACACTCTAATCCGTAGTCAGAATGTCATTTCACCCCTTTCCAAGATTCTGTGACTCAAAAGGTTCAATTTAATTTATATGGATGTCACCTGTGTTCCAAATACAGAACCTTCAAATTCAACCCACGGGATGGGGAGTAGGGCGTGTGTTCGTCCCCAGTCTTAGACCCCTTACTTTTGTCAACTGCTCAATTTCAATCCATTCATCGGACCTGCAACTCATGCAGCACTCAGCTCAAGGATGAAACTCTTGACTTCAATGGTCAAGTTTCATTGCTGGTTCGCCGACTTCATTTAACTAGTCTATCTCGTTTGGTGGGGTCACCGGTGACCCTTGGGATCTAGAAGGTCAAGACAAAATACAACATTGTCGTGATGTACTACAACTTGTTTCAGTGTTATCTTTTTGTGGCCGATAATGTGTTTATGTGGGTTGGATGATTAAACCGATGTGAAGACCAAAGTCGATCACTTTTTATTCAAATATAAAGTGACTGGAAATATTTCATTAGAAAACGAAAAAATTAAAGACTTGTGTAAAGACTTGTAAAGACTTATAATGACTTATTACAAGTATGTGGACTTATGCTTTTGAAGCTAAATCTAATCAAACAGTGTAATATGTATCGGTTGTCTACGTTTGCAGGATGAACACGATTTTAATTGTGTACAATTAGTTTGTGTGAACAGTACTAAAGCCTATATACATGATTCAAGTGAAAAAATACGGAGAGCTATAAGTTTATAAATAATTTTACACATGTAATAGTCATCAGTTTAACCGCCAAGAGGTTTTGTTCGAACCAACGACGATCACATTTTGCCATGTTTATTTTCACTTTAGCATGTTTGACTCGAATACAAACGGTGTACCTTTTGCAAGATAAACAAATATTTAACACCAACATCTTTTCATATTTGAAACTGACGGCTCAAGATTAACATTGAAAACATGAAAAGGCAATATTTAGAGTAAAATTCTTCTTCAGGCTAGAATGTGTTTATAAAACCCATTACAAAAATGTCCAAACTATGTTCGCCATCCGTCAAACCAAAGGTCAAACGGTCAGTTAAAATACATCCTTTACGCTGACTGCGTCTGTGTCGATCGTTTTTAACTACCTTCTAGTTTTTAATCTTCTCGTTCATGACGCGAGGACAGACGCAAGTCAAAAGTTCAACGCAGCTAAAACGAGATAGGATTTCCAATGGAAGCTGTTGTCTTATCGATTTTTATCTCTTTTCAAGACAACAACGAGCTGTCATGCGTTTTTTTCTCATCTCGGCCGAAATGACCAAACTGGCAGGGCTTGCGAGGGGATGTAAAATTGAAACTGTGCAGGTGCATCGGTGGCTATCCATTGGGAACTGACCAATCGGTCAAGGGTCCCTCTTCTGAATTAGCCTTTGTCCACACAATGTACACAAATGAAACACGTGGGGAACATCTACTATTTTTTGTTTAACAAAGCACCATAAATTGAATATCTGAATACGTTATTAGTTTGTCTACTGTCAGTTCTAACACTTTAAATACTTTTATTCTAAATCTAATTACACAAAAGGCTATGAAAAAGCGAGTTCTTAGTTCACATTTCTTTGTGTACTTCACAAGAATAACCTTAAAATGACTTTATGTAGGGCTTAGGTAGACTTTAATCCTGCCCCATGACTGTGGAATTTTGTTGTATAGAGCCCCTTATCAGTCCAGCTCAAATTAAGCAAGTCTAGGCTGTATATGCTATTCCACTGAAGTTGTGGACTGTCGAAGTCTCTCGAAGGAACATAAAAATGTAAATATTTCATTGATTGATTTTAATCGATTAGACGTTTGTCAAGGCATAGAAAACTGAACATATCAGTCAGCCGCATTATCTTAGACTAAAAATAGTCTCTGAAATATTTTTAATTATTTTTTTATATTTAATTTTTATTCCTTCAAGAGCTTGGCTCCTACAATGCACAGGTTCATGGAATAGAAGATTGCTAGACTTGCTTTAGTAGACTGGATAAACGTTTTAAATATAAAATTGACAAAATTCCACTGTCATGGAGCAGGACTACATACAGTTATCTATGTTTGGGCTTGTCCCGCGGACAACGACGAAAGCAACTAGTCCAAGGAATAACCTGCCCCTGCTTTTTACAGAAGTTATTCGACTAACATTTAGTCCCAGAAATAAGTTTAATCTACCAAAAATATTTACTTAAAATATTAAAATACTAAAACCAGAAAAAGAGCCCAGGGATTTTTCTAATTTCTAAAGCTGAGAAATAATAGACTTGCTAAATATCTAGACTTGGGCAGGCTCCATTATCTTTGTATGCTTTAGGGTCTGGGAGACAGACAAATAAATTATATTCAAGGAACTTTACAGCCTCAGGGTCTTGCCAAATGTCCAGCGGTTAGATTTCTTGGGCATGGCGTCTTTTGTGCCACAAGAGAGCACACTTCTGTGTTTTAATTGCAGTAGCAGTCGTGGAGGCACGCTAACATACTCCTAAGTGTGATCCGCAGTATTCACATCTGTTCAGTTCCCCTGAAATCCTTTTATTATATATGTCCTACTGAATTAATGTCCTAAATGTTCGTGAATGTTGCAGCCATTTATAAAAAGAGCACGTTTTGTTAGCAAACCTATATAAACGTTTTGTTAAATTGCATCAAATTACAGTTAAAGAACTATGCATCGTTCCATAATTTCACTAAAAAGATACGCTTTCATAAAGTGCGATACCAAATAATACAAATAGCCTTGCCCCAAGGCGCTATACTGAAATATATTTATCATATGTTCAGCTCCCCGTGTAACAAAATGTAGCAAGACTAGGTTACAATTCAGGATGACCATGACAAACGTTTAAACAAAATGTTGGTAATTAACAATTTCCTCAACATGTCGTATATTTTGATAGTCGTAGACCAGCGTTTTACTGCATCCAATGGTTGGATGAACAGTATTCCATTTCTATACATCCACCCAGTGTGCCTCTCACCTGTCACTTCAAACTGATTAGTCATGAACATGTGTCTGTAACAGGTTGACAATTATACAACTTCAAAGCTAATGTATTTAGGTATATCTGGCCCAGTTGGCTTTTTTTTAATCTCAGAAACGTAACCCTTTCCTCTTCGGCAGATACTTCTATATTTACACATTATGTGCTAACTTAGACTCAAATGAATCTATGAAATATTTCATTTCCTTGTATTTTCCTTCAAGAGCAAACAATTTCACATGTAGAAACGGCTAACCTAGACTTGCCTATCCTGAGCTAGACTAACTCAGGGTTCTGTAAAATGTCCAGTCATGTAGTAGGACTACTGTTAATCTGTTATATATACAATATATAGACATACAAAAAATAAACAGTTCTTCTTCACCGGCTCTAAAATAGGCCCGAGTTGTACATTATTTAGTGTTTAGTTCGTTTTACTTATTTTTTTTAAAGAAGAAACATATATTTTCTCATATTCTGTTGCATATTTACATATGGCTTATCTGTGTTTCTCTCGCTGTATACTACTTGTGGTTTGAAAAAATGTATTGTCCTACTCAGTGAGTGAAGATGTTTGATAGAGACCCAAGTCAGTCCAGCCCAGATAAGATAAGCAAATCCAATGAATCTCCACAGTCATGTCTTGGAGGGTCAGGCAAGAAAGATGTCATGAACTAATTTTTAGTCGAGATAACATTAGACAAGACGACATACTGAATCTTGCCCAAAGATGGTAGTACTAGTATGATATTAATTTGACAAGTCAGACATTTAAACTAGTCTGTTCAACCCCGTTTTCAAGTGTGATTTGTTTTAATAATTCAGTGATAGAAAACGCTGACTAAAAAGTAAATTGTTTTCTATTATAATTACTTTTTGTTAATTGCGATAATGGGTCATAGCGCTGGAAGCCCATTAGAGTTGTTATTATTTTCATTGTTTTCAGTGTCTATGTGTAGTCTGTCATCCAGACCCTGAAATGTTATCATAACAGAGACAAGCACACAGTCTAGATATTTTGCGAGTCTAGATAGCCGCAGCTTCAGTTGAAATTAGCAGTCTTTCTGGGATCTTATTTATTTTATTACAAATGACTATCGTTTTAATTTAAATTGTTTTTAAATAAAAATGTTAATCTTTCTTCAGAGACTATATTTTAGTCTATGTCTATGTGTTATAGCGAAGGGTTTTTGTCTACTTGTGTCGAATGTAATGTGTTATGGTAAAAACATGATTGGAGATATATATTTACGTCTTGAGTGTTGTAGCGCAGGGTTAGCTGTTCTATTCAATATATGAATGTTTTGTGTTTACCTGTCTGCTTAACTAAACCAGGTAACACAATATGCCTGACCTATTTGTTTGACGAATCCCTTTTAACTCAAACGACAAATGCATATGATTAGCGTGTCTACAGATAGCTATTATTAATCTTCAAATTCAGCCAAATTAAAAATTAAAATATATGTATATTTTATGATGACGTAACGGTTTCCCCAGTTTTGATTGTCTTTGTAACGTAGACGGCATAAACGTTGGTTTGAAACAGACGTTTAATTTTGTCTCCACGCTCTCCAGTCTGAGGTGATGACATCAAGGGCGTCACTGGGGTTGGTGTCACCTGGTGGGGTTACTCATGGTACCCACCTCTACACCCAATCCTACCCCAGTCCTGGTTGCCGTGCTGGAACATACAGAGCCAGATTAAAATGGTGATGATCAAAGGAAAAGGGTAGGGGACGCTCAAAGCGTTCACCTAATCACTGAAAAGCCCTTCCATGCGCAGAAGCTTGGGTAGACTTTTGTCAAGACCCTGAATCAAAGCATAGAAAACCGATCATCTCACTCTACCATAGCCATCTCTGATTAGCCCTGCCTCAGGCAGAGCTAGGAAAGGCACTATAGTCTCAGGAATAATTATTTGACTCCGATATTACATATATAAATTTCGAAAACTTTATACAGCCTTAGGGTCTTGACAAAAGTCTAAAGCTTGGGCTACGACCGCTGATACTACCAAAATTTAAATGACACCCTTACAGACACCCATCGTGTCTGTCCTTTCTGATTGTGTCACCTGTTGCCGTGCCCCCACCCCCCGCCGCACCCACCTAGTGACAGCATGCATAACCGTCTGGCACCAGTCTATAGGCATCACAGTATCAAGGGTCTTTATTGGAAGAAAGGAACACACAAGATTCAGGAACTGTTTACCTGGACTGAAACTCAACGATGTTTTTCAGAGCCAAAACTCCACCTCTCTGCGTTGTTTCCCATTGTGAACCTATACATCAGTGACAAACAACTGATTAAATGAACAGTTATTTCTTAATTGAATATAATACCAACTGTTGGTTATCTTTGATTTCCTTGAATTAGTCCATATAGATAATGTCCATGCTCCAATCCTTGACAATTATCTGAGTACATAATGCATAACTATCAATGCCATAGAACCTACACAACTATCAGTCATATATATACATGATAACTGATAACAAACACATAACTGTTCTTATCAGCTCTCGTTAAGTAGCTAGTTCAGATAATGACCAACCTTAAAACCGATTAACAAATTTACTTATTAAATATGAGTAATTTCATTAAGATGCATTAGGTTGTTAATTGCTTTGCGTCGCTAATAGAAATGGAAAGTCGTGATGGTGCCTGGTATATTTTGTAATGAGTGCCAATTTATTGTAATGGTAATAATAAAAACGGAGAAACTGACCTGCAGGAAACATTACGATGTGGTCCTAATGGTGCAGTAATCAAGCTATATATCTATTCTAAACAGAACCACAACGAAAGTCCAGATGTCAAGATTAAAAAATATCAAGATACACTTGCTTGAATGTTCCATCTGACTTTGCAGATAGTCTACGTAATTCAATAGACTACAATATCTAATACATCTACGAGACATACTTATCTAAGCTAAAAGTTGGATACGTGGTCAAACTGTGTTCTTTTAAAAAACAAAACAAAACAAAACCCACAACAACATATGGAATGATAAATATACATAAAATTGTGTCAATACCACGAATAATACACAAAATACAGAGCATGTTTGTGGGTTTTACAGCCTCTTGAGTAGCTTCATTTATTTTGGGATCCGCATGCCATAAAAATAGACAACAAATTCATTCCGAACTTTCCGACAGAGTCTTGAAAATATTTGTAAACTTTCGTAAACGTTACACCTGCAAATAAATGCATTCGGCTCATATTCGGAAAGCATATATTTGAAAGTAGAAAATGAATCCGTCTGCATCTGCTGGAACCAAGGGTATACGGCGTTATTTAGTTAGGCATACATTTTTACAATGTATGATGTATACTTTATGTAATTTATTTCAAACAGATAACACCATACACAGCGTCGGATCGGACAGCGAGGGTGTCGGATTAACGGGGGCAAATTACGCTTGTTTGAACGGTTCCCGAAGTTTATGTCGGACTATCGAGGATGTCGGATTAACTGGTGTCGGATTAACAAAAACACAAGGTGCATCAAACCTTTTACTTTGACGGTATAAGCATTTGACGAAATTTCAAAACTGATATGCTCAATAATCACCATTTAATCTCAAACAGTATTCAGTGTGAATTATTTATGACAGAAAAACGTTACGGTAAACTTTCTTATGATCGTCAGTTTATTTTATCCAAACTACATGTATTTTTTAAACACTGACTTTGTAATTCAGAGTTTTTTTGTTTGCCATGTAACTACAGATGCATTGAAGGCTTCAACAGTCTAAAATCAAGGTTAATGGAAACATTATCATGACACACTTCGTAACATCAAACTTTAAAATAAACAAATAGTCATATAAGTCTAGTTGTGCAATCTATTGTTTTATTTTCTCCAAAATACTCAATAATATGGTTAAAAATAACCGGACTTCACGAAAAGAACACAGTCAGGGCCGGTATGAAACTGATTGGATTGACTGCTGCCAATTGCGTCCCTCGCCTTAGGTGGACCAGGCCTTGGGCGTCATTTCTTTTGTTTTCATTTTTCTTCTCTTTTGGGGGGGGGAGGGGGGAATGTCTGTCCCTTTCAGCTGCCAATTTGGCCTCGAAATTCCAGCCAGCCCTAAACACAGTTATGCCGTGAGCCCCAATGTACGGATGATGTACAGTGGTACATATGTTATATTTGTTTCATATTTGTCCTGCAAAGATGTTTGAAGTGTCAGTAACAGAGTAGTTTAACTATGACGAAGTCCGTGTACTAACATGATAGAAACATGATCATGTTATGATGAATTCATTTAGTTGATGATGCCTCTTGAATATTCTAATTTATTTTGCCCCCCCTCCCCCCTTCCAGTGAAAAATAAAACAAAAGCTTTCCAAACTTTCTGACAGAATCTTGAACATATTCGTCAACCTTCGGAAACGTTACACTTGCAAATAAATGTATTTGACTCATATTCCGAAAGCATTCGTAAACCGACGGAACATTCTTCGGAAAACCCTCAGAGAAAAGTTCGAAATGAAGCTGTTTATTTGAAAATAAAAAAAAGTCCGTCCGCATCTGGGAATACGGCGTTATATTATATTTATTTCAGACCGATATTTTAGAGTTCGGGTGTACATATCCAACATTTAGGTTTGTTAACGAGTGATGCTTCTGTAGACGTGTGGTCTTATTTAGAAAGAATAGGGCCCCGCATACCCAATGATGGTCGTACAAGGGGAATAAAACAACTCAGCTGGAAAGATTGAATAATATCTGACGATCATCCTAGAAATCCAGGCTATAATGACTTCGCCAACGTCCATCATATTACCTAGATGAACTCCTATTGATCGTGGTCGTTTTGTGTGTATTCAAAGTCCAAATCTAGACAATATAGACAACCAATGAAATGCCGCATTCACTGCATGAAAAGTAACTCTTGATAAATTTAAAAACACATAACTTAACGTCTTTACTTCACGCCACATGATACGACGCAAGCTTTCGCTATGAAAGCTTCACTGATTGGTCAAAACGCCCGCCTCGAGAGGCTCGTCGAGAAGGGATGATTCCAGGGATTATGACGGACGTTGGCGGCGTCATTATGCCCTGGATCTCAAGGATGTCTGACAATTTGCAAATCTGGAGGCGTGTACCTACCTTAAACTGCCTAATTATAAATGTTCCAAGGTCCACCCCAATGTCATAATGATTTTGACTGGCAAGTTCTTCTAGGCTTTTGAACGGCGCTTGAATCCTTTGAACAGCAGCGAATGCTACCAGGTTACCGCTGTATGCAGTTGCTATGAGTACACAAAAAACCCACCACGCGATCAAGAGAATTCGGGAAGACAGCGTCACTGGTTTATAAAGGGGTTCTGGAAGATTTGAAAAGGTGAAATGGTCATAGGTGTATAGCAATCATGACACAATCGGGTTTCCCTTGGTCAAGCCAAAGAAACACCTCATGCCCCTGTCGAAGCCATTTTAAAAAGACCGGCCTCAGTCTAGCACAAAGCGAATGCACGACGAAAACGGGTTTGGAGACTACTTTAAGGAACATAACGCTGAATTGTTGCTGCTATGCGCCTTCACATCATAATATTTGAGGAAAGCGATGTAATTTATGCAATATATATGCAATATATTTGCAAGAAAGGAGCAATTTGAACGTATTTATTGCTTGTGTTTGCTGTTTGAGATGCGACTTTAATTAAGGCATTGCTGCCAAGGAGCCATTTAAATGATACATATACACGACATCTGCAGCTGGATGGGAAAATACCAACACTGGTATCCAAATGTAAGCTGAGCCAAACCCTGCTCCATGTCCTCTATGAATACGCAAGATACACACAGACACATCCGGATCGTGCAACTGCTGACAGAGGGATGGCAGAATTTAAAGGACTGTACATTGTATTCTGACTGTGTGTGCGCTTCTCGTCCAAAGGGTGTTCAGAGAGAGAGAGAGAGGGAGAGAGAGAGACTCACGTCGTCAATGACTGAAGCTATCTCTTCCACCACTTTGTTTTGAACATCCGGGTGTTCAGAGAGAGAGAGAGACAGAGACTCACGTCGTCAATGCCTGAAGCAACGTGTTTCTCCACCACTTTGTTTTGAACATCCGGGTGTTCAGAGAGAGACAGAGACAGAGACTCACATCGTCAATGCCTGAAGCAACGTGTTTCTCCACCACTTTGGATCGTACATCCGGTTGTTATGATGGCTCATTTGGGCCACCTATGTGTACAGCCCGTTTTCACGTTTTTCACGCAGGCGAAATAGCGAAATGGCGAAATAGCGCGGCGAAATGGCGAAATGGCGAAATAAGTGTCAGGCGAAATAGCGAAAAATGTGAATTATATATGTAGACATGCAGGGTCATGTTTCACAAAACTAGCTTAGTTAAACTCAATCTTATGTGACTTGGTTCATTTTAAAATATACAACCATTTGTCCAGATTTCTCAAAACAATCTGGGAGTGATTTTAGGACACGTACTACAGCTTAAAGTTGCTTTGTCAGCTGGAATAAGGGTTACAACTTGGTTTAAAAAGATGATCTTAAGAGTTTACGATCAACTTAGCGCTAAGATTGCTTTGTGAAACAGGGTCCAGAACCGGGAAACCCATGGTTGGTAGGTAGAGGAGATTCGACATCAGTGCAGGCGAGGTCATTGACAGTTGAATCACACGTGGAGTCTTGTCAGGATCAACAATTGCTTAAATAGGAGTAAAACTAGACTTTTGTCAAAGACCTTAAGGCTACTAAATTGCTTAAATATATGTAATTATTATTCCTGGAACTAAATTGCCTCCGGTGAAAGCTGAGATGCCTCCATCCATGGAAGAGTAAGATGTTCAGTTTCTACGCCTTGACTCAGTGTCTTGACAACAGTCGAGTGTAAAGGCAGAGACCGAATATTACTCCTCCACTAATACAGTTCCTTTCCTTGCTATTTCTGAAACAGGGCTAAGCATGAGTATCGTGTAGTAAGATAAGCATTCGTAACAACTTCGTCCCGTCCCGTCTACTTCGGCTCTTTCCGTGACTGTCCAGAAGACTCGTACCAATATCTGCATGCGCCATGGCCGGATTTCGGCCATGACCAATCGGAGCGTTTTTAGTATTGGAGGTCAAATATTTCTTATCATGCAAACTTTTTATCACATTAAAGTATTTCTCTATCTATATCAGTCCATTTTCGAATTAACTGCTTGTTTAGAAAAAAATGAGTGGGTTGAAAATTGTTTGAAGTAATAATTAAAACGCGTTGGAGAGCTGGCGTAGATAAATGTATTCAAAATGACGAGTACTGTGGAAGTAAGACATATGTAGAGTAATCTTTCTTGGAAGTGGTGCGCTGAGAATGGCGTCGATATGGACGCGAGGCGTCATCCGCCAAAGCGTATATGTCGATTGGTCACAAATGTAGGATGGAGTTCAGTGGTTTATGCTTGACTCAGAGTATTTACAAAAATGTGATCTTGTATCAACTGCTCTGTGTCCGTGCATATGGGAAGTGTCCATACGGCAAAATCTCTCACACCTGTTGGACTGAAATAAACTGTATAGTCTCTGAAGTAAGAATAATATTTCTATTTTTTTAAAATTAAATTGAAACGATATACATTTGTAATAAAATAAATAAGACCCCAGAGAGTCCACTCATCAACAATCTAGACTATATATGCTCTTCTATATTATAACAAAACTTCAGAGTCTGGATGACAGGCTACACGCCTGGGTATAACGTTTAACAATTGAGATCAGCTCCCCCTAGACTAAAAAAATAGTCTATTAATTTAATATTTTAAATTATTTTATTATATTTAATGTTTATTCCTTCAAGAGCCCTGTCACATATTGCAATAGAAGCTAGCTAGACTTGATTTGTAGACTGGCTAAAGGCTTTTAAAATCAATGTATTAATTAATGAAAAAATAATTCCACAGTCATGGGACCTCCCCCCATCCGTCTGTACAGAAACACGTGAATTCACACATACAAACGTGAACACAAACACAAACATGCTGACACACTCGGAAACGCGAAAACATACACACCCTTAGAAGCGAATTCATACTTACCCACAAACATAATACACATACAAACACGAACACAACTGCACTGGCTGCAAGCTCAGCCTAATTGGGGTTAAGCAGCTGCATAATTTGACACAAGAAGGCGAGATAATATAGATCCGGACTAGACTCAAGAACATGCAAAATCACTTAAAAAGCCTCGTCAAAACATCAAATCTCAGACGTGTATTAAATAACACAATTACTTTTATGGAAATCGTACACCACGGGTCTGCGGATCAAATTTTCTTTTAACAATGTCATGACGTCATATAAGAAAAAAACATATTCTCATTAGGTAATTTTCCCACCGCATCCAAATCTCCCTGCAGCGTCCCGCGTTGTGCAGAGCACTCGTAACTCATGGAGGATGGATCCAAACTGACAGAAAGAAGTAGAAAAAGATAAACAAAACGTGCTGCAACTGTGAAGACAGGAACACACGTGGCGGGTCATTACCTCAATATCTCTTGGAGACCATGGGAACGGAAGCGGGTCATCGTGACACCTGGGAGGTCACGTGACCAGGTTTTGGAAGAAAAGAACAGGAGGCACCCCATCCATTAACGGCTTATACATATTCATATTTCAGCTATTGGGATGCTGCAGTTTGTATTTGGATGGTACAATTTGGATACACTTTGACTCATATTCTGCCTAACATTGGTTTTGGTGAAGACCATTTTTTTATACTACAAGTACATCTTTGTAATTATAATGTGCACACGCACATAAAATATCCTGTCTATGTACGATAAACCTATACAGTCAAATCAGTGTTAGTAAACCAAGGATCGCATCCGACGTAGGAGAACACGAAAGTTTTAGATTGCCAAAAACACAAAGCTGTTGCTAGCCCTCATGACAGACTTTCAGCGCTTGATAGATCCAAACCCGGACCTCCATTCAACGAAGTCAATGGTCTGACCAGTGTGCTAACCATCATAATTAGAAACATTTGCAATTAACCTACCGAAAATTAGCCCATGGTTGGAGTTTCGAACCGTCAGTCCACAAGCCGTTGACTTGACCAATGGGCTATTAATATAGGATGAATAGTACCGAGAGATAGTTAAGACCATGGACGGATACGAGATTTTCATTTGTGTTTGTGTGTGGGGGTACGGGGGTGGGGGTCGAGGGTAGG
>JAUELE010083636.1:0-15090 GCA_031471655.1 Diodora aspera
AGAATCTTTACGCCAAAAAAGGCATGATAATTATATTGTTATCAGTGAAAAGTTTTTAAAAAAAAACTCTTCAAAAAAGGTAGGGGATATTGAAATTGCAAGGTCAATAACAAACTAATGATAATAATAATTGGTCCTAAACTAATTGTATTCATGGGATGCTCTGGTCAGCAATGAACCCTCCTGATCTTTCCCCCATTGAAAATGTCTGGGACATATGGGGCCGACGTGTGCGTCAACGTGAAAGGCCACCAACCACGTTAGATGGACTTTGCAAGGCGTTGGTGGAAGAATGGTACAGATTGCATCAAATTACCATAAGTAGACTCATACGCACGATGCCTCAACGAATCAATGAGTGTATCAAAAGAAAGTATACCGACACTTTTCATGGCCATAAGCAATTTACCCATATGCTGTTTGAGAACGATCCTGCTGACATTTAATGGTGATTATTGTTTATATCAGATTTGATATATCGTCAGATGCTTATACCTTCGAATTAAAATGTTGGCATCATTTTGTGTTTTTCCCTTTTTATCCTTCCCAAAAACTGATCGGTGTACTTTCTTTTGATCGTCAGTATCTAATGAATTCTAGAGGTCTTTGTCAAAATTTATGCACAGATCTTAAAATGTTCATATTTTCACATTTACTCAATGACTTCTTTCCGTTCAAAACAGTTTGCAGGTTACAACCATGGTCGTAATAGTACACATTTCTCCGAATGTCCCCGTAGTATCAGTTTACAAATTATTTTCCAATTTTCAACACACCGGTGCCTGTGCAGGAACCATAATTATTTTTCATATCGAACAAGACAATCGACATTTACTGGAGTTTAAAAGTACATGATTCAGCGTTTGCAAAATGGTACACGTCCAGATACCTTCCGTTTCAGATTGCAAGGAACCCGATTTCAAAGGCGTTAAGTTGTGCCTTGCCGATGATCCATGTCAGGCGACCTTGCCATTCCTCGAGGTGACGTGGTGATTCTTTTTGAAGGTAAACTGAACATGTCTGATAGTGCACGTGGTAACTGAACACACACCTCAGTTTGAGACTCAACACTGTGTCCAACTATACCGTTCCTTTACTACTTTCCACCAGTATATTATATTGTGTAAAGATTGTCCTGAAATGGTCTGTGTACGACTGTCTGAATAGATATGAGAGTGTGTGGATGGGTTTCGGATTGTGTGGATGGGCGTGGGAGTGTGTGGATGGGTTTCGGATTGAGTGCACATATGTGGAAGTGTGTGGATGGGTTTCGGATTGAGTGCATAGACGTGGAAGTGTGTGGATGAGTTTCGGATTGAGTGCACAGACGTGGAAGTGTGTAGATGGGTTTCGGATTGAGTGCATAGATGTGGAAGTGTGTGGATGAGTTTCGAATTGAGTGCACAGATGTGAAAGTGTGTGGAAGGGTTTCGAATTGAGTGCACAGATGTGGAAGTGTGTGGATAGGTTTCGAATTGAGTGCACAGATGTGGAAGTGTGTGGATGGGTTTCGAATTGAGTGCACAGATGTGGAAGTGTGTGGATGGGTTTCGGATTGAGTGCACAGATGTGGAAGTGTGTGGATGGGTTTCGGATTGAGTGCACAGATGTGGGAGTGTGTGGATGGGTGCGAGAGTGTGTGGATTGGTTTCGGATTGAGTGCATAGTTGTGGGAGTGTATGGATGGGTGTCGGATTGAGCAGACAGATATGGGAATGTCTAGACTGGTGTAACGTCCCCCTGCCAGTCAAGTAACCCAAGACATGTTATGAAAGAAGACCAAACAGATTTGAGATGTATTGCTCTCAATTCTCTACAAGTGTTTGTGTATTGTCTTCTCTTGCAGGGCGCCACATGCCAACTTACATCGCATGATATCATTGAAAGACGACACCTGCAACTAGCATACAAACTTGGATGGAATACCCATTGACTTGTGTCATGCTGTAGATATATATATGTGTTTATGTCAAAAGCCACGCACAGCTGAAATACATTTGGCCATCCCATGTGAAATTAGCAGAGGCTTCCTGATTGACCATCTTGGATGTGAATGGTTCTGTTCCTGTTTAGGCCATATACAAAATAAAGACTTGGTGATCGACCCCGCCCTACCCTGGAAAACACACCCAACGTAAATTATGTCGGGCTTTTCAAATTCCTGTTTATTGTCAAGATAGTTTATTGTAAAAAGTAAATTATTACAGACAATAGGGTTGCAAGGAAATTAACTCCTGTTATTTCGTTTTACACCTGCAATGTATTCATGTCCTCCACATGTAAGAAATATTTTATGAAGAAATATAAACCGCCGCCCTACCCTCCACTTTCCAGTGAAAAGGACAATCAGCAAGTATTTATTTTATTAGCTTTCTCTTCAGGAACTGTTCACACCACAAATCAAGCATCCTCCGCTCCAATGGCCAACATCTGTTATGTACACCTTCATATTATAGTAATTCGGTGTGAGATCCTCTTATTGTAACATCACTTGATACCATTAATGACCCACTCCCAAAACAACGATGGAGAGTGAACGGAGCGTCCATAAAATGTTGGCATAATCCAACTTGGGTTGATGCCCAAAGGATTTTTCTGATGAATCGGTTACGTTCACTTTCTACTTCCCTAACTTCCACCCCACTACCCTATCAGGAAAAGTAGACGTGATACAAGAAAACGGATTGTATTTTCGAAATCAGCGTCAATAACTAGATACCAGGAACCAGGATTTTGGAAAGGGGGGGGGGGGGGTATATGATGTAATTTGAGACAAAGCGGGGTGCTGTCTGAAACAATTCCACTCATCAATGAAAGCAGTGCGAGTGACAGGTGGATTTCCACGTTTACGTATCGTCTGCCAGCGACACCCCAGAAGTGTTCATAAAGGTCGGAACTGAGTACAGGCATTTAGTGGTCACCCAGTTCCTGATCATCTATACATCCGTGAACAGCATTAACAGAGAGCTCAACAGATGCTTGTTCAGACGATGGTTTAAAGCCGAGCTACAGTTATATAACATTAGCATATATGTGAAATTCAAGTCTATGCCACCTTCCTATATCACCCGCTGGTAGTATACACGCTGAATAACAGAGGTCCGAGAAGAGAACCTTGCGGGTTATACGTATCAGTTCTTGAATCTGTCTGTAACATATAGATCAGTTCTTGAATCTGTCTGTGACATATATATTATTTCTTGAATCTGTTTGTGAATTATATATCGGTTCTTGAATCTGTCACTGAATTATATATCATTTTTAAAATCTGTCTGTGACATTATACATCAGTTCTTGAATCGGCCTGTGAATTATATATCAGTTTTTTAATCTGTCTGTGATATATATATATATATATGTCGTTGTTGAATCTGTCTGTTCCATCAAAAATAGTTTTGACGCAAGATACCGAGCATATTATCAGATTGTACAATAGGCCGCGCCAAATTTACTTATCTAGACGTTTCAAAAGATGCACAGATATAACTCTATTAGTTCAAGTTACTGAAAGAGATGATGTCTGCGTCACACTAGCTTCGTTGTTTGTTCACGGAGGGCAGTCGGAGTTTCTTCAAGGACGAGCAAAGCTCTTTGGCCAAGGGTAGATGTCCCTGAAAAAGATGGGAATGCTGTATCGTATTTCGTCTTATTAAAACACAATAACGTTAAACATGGCTCCGTGATAATAGAGTCCATTCAATGATATAAACGTAGGTGCAAAAGAAACAACATCAATGATATAAACGTAGATGCAAAAGAAACAACATTATTTTCTTCATCAACATTTGTGACGAACTGCTGCTTAATGTTTCCTTTAATGCGTGGTTTTTCTGCATAATGTGCATACATGAAGTAACATGGCGTGTCTTCATATTAACAATATTGAGTTTTGACAAGCTCTGTTATCTTTTCTTAATAAAACATAATCTCCATCTTAAGGTTGGTATCGTTACTTCTTCACTTCAGTATAGTCTCATAAATTTACAAAGCGCTCATTTCATGCAAAACACAACATCTACAGACAATTGTAAATGAGGATTTTTGTAGAAAAACATTTGGGTGTTGTTGCATTGAAAAAGTCCCGCGAGACTTTTCGCCCCCCCCCCCCCCTTACCACTGGAAGCACCGACTGTGTGGTCATCACCCCACCCCGCCGTCCCCTTGTCACCTCGCTGGGTCCGGTACTGGTTATTGTAACTCCATACCATAGCCATCTCAGTTGACTGGGGAACATACAGAAAGGTATCATGGATATGAACTGTTACTGTGATTAAATATATAATATTATATTTTGTTACACTTAGATAGGCCTTTTGAACAGCAACACATGCTTCATGTGTATTTAATGACAAACTTCTAAATCATCTGTCAGTAATGCCTATAATCTTCGGTAAACAACACTACCCATAACACACAGCCGAAAAGGTTTGAAATTGAAAGACATCCAAGAAAGTATCAGTCTACACCTGATCAAAGTCACTTAGATAACCAGCATGATCAACTCGTTTTAAACCAACTGCATCGAAACGACGTTGAGGTCTCTGGATCAGATGAACGGGGAGGTTAATACCCAAATGTTCTGTTCCATGAGGTGGTTCAATTCTTGCCTGGGAGTATTCTCAAGCCAACCCAGAATCTCTTGTTGATTTAGGAGCCGTACAATGTGATACTATAGCTGGTCCCACACATGCAGGTTCTATAGAATACAAGTAAGGGGATAGAGCTGGCCACTTCACTGGCTCTCCCTTTAGAGGTGTTTTTTAACCATACGAGGCCAGTGGGACAAACATTGCCGTCTATCAAAATGAAGTCTGCTACAGGATACAGCACCTACAAATAATCTCACGACTGAATAACAACCCTGTAATCAACCGGTAACGGACAACACCCAAAGCGCCATTGCTAATGGCTTACTTTTGTGTACGTCCTGCTAGTGATGTCCCATCATTACTGATCCTCCTCTAAAACGATCAGACTCTGTCATCGAGCTCTGTTTCCCTGGTTTCTTCTAAATTTCGCTTCGTCCATCATGCATGAAAATCGAAGCATGTTTACTGGTCTATGAAAAGCACACAATCCTAAGGTCGTTCTATTCCATCTTGCAAGTTCATGGGAAAAATTTAGTCTGGCATGTCGCAGGAGTCTAGCTTATGGATTCTGAGGTCAGCTGCATGAAGTCTATTCCTCAATACCTGAGGTGTCAATCTGTGGCTGCGTTGAACTGTGTGGTGAGGGTTGGAGCGAGTTCAAGATGCTGTCTGGCTTCAAGGTAATTTAAATGTGTAGCGGTACCAGCGTTGGGTTCTTGCACGTGTTCCGTGACTATACTTGTTGGTACCGCGATCAGTGGCACTTCTTTGCCGCCTGACATCATCAGTTTCATCATGCTTCCACCGAAAGGCACATGTGCGTGTGTAAGGTGAACTGAGACATCAGTGATCTCTGCGTATCTCAATAAAGGGTTACAGATCCGTGTAGAACAGTGTACTTTCATGACATACTTTACTCACAACATATTTCCTGATTCCTAACTATTTTTGTTCGGTGGTTGAACATGTTAAAACATTCCTGTAACCCTCATGTTAGAACGAGCGCAGTGAACTAAGTTTGGTCGTGTGTTTAACAACTAGCATGATTCCTACCACGGTGAGCTCGAAACCTAGTCCGAGTATCTGACCTTTAATCCGAGATACCTTTTGAAGATCTGTCATACGGCCAGAGATGGTTATTGTATCAAAATCGATAGTAGCGCACCCGAAGTGGTTTCGGCGGTGGGTACTGATCAAAGTTGTCCTTTTTACAGAGAACAAGAGCATTGCGTGCCGCACAGGTCGCTTCACGGATAAAAAGTACGAGCTTCCATAACCAAATAAATTGATTTTACTGTATACAGTTACCTGTGGTGAATTGGGTGAAATATCTGGTCATTGAAGAGGATTCACTGGTCTGAGGAGAGTAGGTTTCTTTTGCGGTTGACAGATGGAAGAGCACGGATTTGATGACACTTGGGTGCTGCATATCATCAACGCAGCCTCTAGACATATGCTCGCTTTGTTGGTGAATATTTGGGACTGTTGCTTATTTGATTGCAAATTGGATCTTGGCATCATACAAGGTAACCTTATTGGCCATAGGTATCGGAAGAGAATCCTGGATCACCAACTAGTAAGTAACTCAGAATCTATGAACGACATTGCCTGGCCCCACAGAGCACAAAAGGTTACAGAATATCTTAAACACCATTGGCGTTCTTCCATTGGACCAGCCTATCTCAGCGATAGCCTCCAGCCCTATACACCGGCTCGCTCTTTACGTTCAGCTGACAAGAATCTTCTCTGTGTTCCACAATACAAACTTAATTTTTATGGTCAAAGGGCATTCTCACGCAGCGTTCCAGTTTTGTGGAATTCCCTTCCTGTTCACATCAAGGCAGCCAATAATCTTGAGACTTTTAAACGTAGACTAAAGACACATTTATTTCTAGTATGATGCATAACTTGCTATGTTTCCTCTTGTGTAGCGCCATGAGCATGCATTGTCGCATGGATATGAGCGCGGTAGAAATGTACATATTGTTATTATTATTATTATATTATTATTATGTCTGATGAAGTCATGCTTACCTTGCACAGGTGTGGCAGAATGTGCTCTGACTATCGCATGGACATCGTTATCAGGTACTTGTACCTGACTTGTGTTCGTGTTGTGTTCACATGGAGTTGACGTCGCACCTACTGCCAAGAAGATCACAGACAATAAACTTCAAACTTTCGGGTCAATTGATGTTCGAAGCAGCAAATTGCTACTAAAACCAACGAAATTCTCTGGACAGTGGAGGAATGTATAAGACTGGACTTACATGGTAACAATGATGCACCATTAGACTGGACATTTACATAACATTCATTCATTCATTCATTCATCTCCCCCTCTCTCTCTCTCTGCTTCTAACCCTAAGGGAGCGACCCTTTAAACTTTATGGTGATGGGGGAGGAGGGGGGCTGAACGATTTTAAAAATAAATAGTTTGCCGACGATTTTGGAGAAAATAAATAGTGTGCACGAATTGAAAGAAAAATAAATGGATTGCACAGATAAAAAATACATTTTAAAATATTTTTCACTTTGTAGTTATGATATGTATCATGAATTTTTGTTTCGCAAACATTCTCATCAATCGTTAACCCCACTGGCGGATCCAGGGACGTTCCTGCCCTCATTTTAAAAGTTAAGAGAAACACTGGCAATTATCGGGCATTATTTACCAATTGCAAAGTCCATTTGACCCAGCCAATGCAGGAACATACGTCTCAGAGTTTTTATGAATTAAAAATAATTCTGTGGGAGAAAACCCTCGGACTCCCCCACAACTTTTAATTCACTTCTGGACTTCGGCACCGCAGAATTGGTTGATTTTTGTCACAGTAGTGGAAGCATAAGGGGGTGGCTGCTCTAGTTCCCTCACTCTTTTAAGGTAAGGGATGACACCCACCCCTCCAATGTATTCACCAGAAATTGCTCAGAACGCGTCTCAAACGATCTGGGACCCTTAAAGCCCCTGGACCCTAGCCTGATGTCCTTGGATAGTTCCTCCTCTGCAATTGCTTCCGTCTTTTCTGTAATTATATTGCTTTATTTGGATTAGTTGCAAGTTCATTTTGATCCAAATAAAGGCAAGAGAATGCGTCTTAGAGCTTCTAAATAAAATCATTTCCTGGGCAGGATACTCCCGAACCCCCCTATAACACGCCTAGCTCACTTCGCTCGTTACGATTAAGCTTCCGGCACCCCGATTCACACAATTCTGGATCCACACCCGACTGCCCCCCCCACCTCTAATATAAATGTTTATATTCCTGTAGTTTCATAATATTTCTATAAAATAAATAGCTTGTCGGCAATGATCCAAGCAAAAAATAGATTGTCTCACCAATGGCATAAGAACTAGTTTGCAGGAGAAACATCTTCCAGCCCCCCCTCCCATAAAATTCAAATGGTCGCTCCCTAACCTCCTAACCTTCTCTAAGTTTTAGCTTAAAATCTAGGTAATATAAACAGTAATTTGGCTGACCAGTGAAAGAAGCGTGCTCCTCGTGTCTGGACTTTGTAACATGCCCTCCGATACATACGACTGGGACCTCTCCATCTTGGTTGACGGATATTCTACACATCTCTGTTTGCTCATATGCCTGCTGCACGCGTGTCTCAGAAGATGATACCACTGTATCCTCAGTCAACTCGGACGATGAGGTCTTCTCAGAGTTGTTACTTCTCAAATACAGAACTTCATTGTCAGTAACCTCCTGTACAGCTTCTAAACCCCGCTGCCTTTTGGCGGGCGTCGGGTTGACGTCCTCTGATTGGGACATGTCATCATTTGCATCACGTTCGGCTTCATCTGTACCAATATTCGTTGATGTTTTGTTCCCAGGTTCTGAAGATCGCTTCATTTTGTTGGTTTATGTATGGAAACCAGCTAAAAATAAAATAAACAGATCTAAAAAGATAAATAAGAAGATAACAAGCGATGCAATTCGTAGTTTTACAGAACGTAAGAGATGACCATTTGATTTGTTGTTGTGTTTGGGGGTGAGGTGGGGTGAGGTGGTAGACGATAAATAGTTGGCACATAATTGTGGAGAAAATATCAAGAGAACAAAAACACAAATATCAAACATTGTCATTACTCTTAATTAAGGACGTTTATTTCCATTGTGTGTGCGCCGACTGGTCCACGCATGTATCAGCATGTATCTGGTGTGAGTTGTCTGTCTTGGATCGCAGCTGATGCTACAACCTGGTTCCCGGGCCAAGACTGCGCTAAAGCTACGTTCTAGTACGTTCAAGTAACGTAAGGGCAGTCGTGGACCGGGAACCAGGTTGCTGATGCTACTCTGCTTAAATTATCTCCCCAATTATAATATAATTTATTTTATTTGTGCTATTAATGCCATTTATGCTATGCATTCTAATGCGTTATGGCGTATATCTGATATTATTATCCATAAGGGAAAAGAGAACAAGGTAACATAACTTTTTGATATCCACCTTGAGTTACATAACACCTGAACGCAATCTGATTGGTCAATATACGACATTGACATCATAATTTGAACTTTGACCCAGGGACTACTTTCGACGATGACAGTGTCACATGTTAAGTTACCAGCATGAATTAACACTTGTAATTGACAAACTCTTTGAATTTTGCTTCAATATTTTGATCGTTGATTAAAAGTTATAAACAAAAAGGTTTTTGTAATGGAACACTTCGCAGAAACTACAAACTATTTATTCAGGCGTATGAGTTGAAACTGATGACGTCACGGTAATGCGGTCACAATGCAATGACGTCACATAGGCCATGTAAACCTACACGTCAACGTTCCTCAAAACGTGGCGAGTTTTGCAGTTGGTTTTCTGTCGTATTATATGAAAACTTGTTATGGATGATAAATAGGATACACAACTCGTGCCCCGATCGTAACAGGACAAAACTGTTTTCCTCGGGACATAAATTTGATATGAAACGGGTCACTCGTTATATACCCTATAAATAGTTCAAGTTCAAGTTCAAGTTTAAGTCGTTTATTGTACAAAAGGCCGCTGGCCCATATACAATTAAAATGTACATAGATATAATGCAATACATGTATTATCACCTTTCACGTGAAAAAAATCAGTTGGACAATACATGCATGTATACGCAATAAATAGAGAAATACAATATATATATATACAAGTATGTACATGTATATACAAATGATAAGTCAAGATGAACAATTTAACATAGATTTACGATGACGCATTGCATAATAAATATATTTGGCAGTATTCCGAATAACATAGAGAAATAAATAGAGAAATATAATATATATATGTATATACAAATGGTAAGTCAAGGTGGACAATTTAACATAGAGATACGGTGACGCATTGCATAATAAATATATTTGGCAGCATTCCGAATAGCATTTTCCTTATTAATTGACAAAAGATTAACAAGTGTCTGACGGTTACAATATTCAATCTTCATAGTAGGAAGATACTGTTATCGTAGAACTTTATATTCATCACAAATGAACAGAAAATGAAATTCATCCTCAATATCACTGAGGCAAAATGGACAAGTGGGTGAGTGTTTTTCGGTTGAGTTTTGTCTTCCAGTGTTCCAAGGTCAGACACGCCTAGTCTAAATTGCACTAAAGCACGCCAGATAGGTTAATATTATGACAATGACAGGTATCATTCTTGAATTAATAAAGACTTAAAACATCTATATGTATCATTTCTGGAACTGCTATAAAGCGTTGCTGACCACTCTTGAAAAGATACATCAATTAATCTTTGGTTAAACACTTTTACAACACATTATCATTATCAGCAGACTGCTGTAACCAGACGTAAACAAAACCATGTAAAAACAATAAACATCTTAAGATTAAGAAGATGTTTTATCTTGTTTTATCTGGTCACGTTGTATGTCATACTAAGGAAATGAATATGACCGACCATAAGACATCCAGGCTATTGTATTCTGTTTCGTATCCCAATCATGAGATAACTATATCCACCAAACATTCAGCTCATCATTATGTTATCTCGAATAATTAGATATTATCTCTTTATCTATCAGAAATCGATACGATAATATTGTACTTCATACAATGCAATGATAAATCCAGACCATTACATGATATTTCATATCCCACGTATGATGCCTAGAATTCCATGAGAAATCCAGATCATTACATGTCATTTAATGCACCACGTATGTTGCAAATATCTCCATGAGAAATCCAGACCGTTACATGTCATTTCATACACCACGTATATGTTGCAAATATGTCCATTAAAACTCCAGATCATTACATGTTATTTCATATCTCACATATGACGCAAATATCGCCATGAGAAATCCAGATCAATGCATGTTATTTCATACCCCACGTATGATGCAAATATCTCCATGAGAAATCATGACTATACATCTTATTTTTTACACCACGTATGACGCAAATATCTCCATGAGAAATCCAGACCAATGCATGTTATTTCATACCCCACGTATGATGCAAATATCTACATGAGAAATCCAGATCATTACATGTTATTTCATACCTCACGTACATTGTATGATGCAACTATCTCCATGGAATTTAATACCCCACGTTTGGTGCTTGAGATCCTCCTATGGCAACCTTTTTCCACGAAATGTATCCAGTTGGATCGGGTTTTTTCGAATTTCTGAGGACCCCCACCATGGATTTCGTCTGTGCGCGACTGAACCCTCGCCCCCCCCCCCCTCCTCCCCGCACGCACTAAAACCTAGTCCTGCGCTTAGATTTGAAACAAACGCCAGTCTGATTTCTCAACAACCTTTGTTTCAGTTTATTTCAATACAAGCTCAAGTTATGAATTCCACAATGTAACATCGAAGTATGCTCGATTGAAGTGTTTTGACCTGAGGACCAATGCGAAGTCTTTCTCAAATATAACATGGTCGAAAAAAATCTCATACAGACATTATAAGGATATCAATGGTAAGAATGATTGAATGGATAGTGGGATTGACTGACGGATAGATGGATGAATGGATGGGTAGATTAATGAATGGACACTACAACGAATACATGTGCACGGCTCGATTGACCGATGGATACATGTATCGATGTCCTGATGGAATGACAGATGGACGGATAGATGGATAAATTGCTGCATAAAGGGGTGTATGAGTTACTGAATGGATATTTTAACGAATACAAGTGCGGGTGGATAGTTGATCGATGGATACATATATGGATTCTATGATGGAATGAGAGATGGACGAATAGATGAAAGGATGGATATGCGGGACTGTGTGATCGATGATTTTATGGTTCTACGATAATTTGGATAATTGACAATCTTTTACTTTCTTCGTCAAAAGTCATTAAACACCACATGTATTGTTTGCATTTTATTGAACATTTTTATTTCATTTTTATTATAAGTTTTATCATAATAACTAGGGCTTCATGCCATAGATAAGATGTCTTATTGTCCCGATGGGATTTTTGATTTTGATAAATATTCCTTTCGTGCAGCACAATTGGGGACAACATCACTGAGAAGGAATCGTCTTAGAGACTTGAAATTTAAATCATATTATGTTCTATGAAAGTGAACTTATCTATGGAGGTCAAACGTGAAAAACATTCAGAAACAAGGAAAATACTTACCTCCAAAAAACAAATACAACAAAGGACCGTAACTCCGAAACTGTATATGCTACAGACCTGAAATTTGATATTCAGATGCTGGAAACATTGACCAGTCGGTTCGTGTCAAAGCATTGTTGTCCATTATAATAGATTTCCCACAATCTTCCAGACATGGGCCATCTTAAGTCTCGGCAAGGAGTGTCTGCAAAATCTATCTCTTCCTATAAATCAAATTTGATAATGACATGCAATGAGGAGACAGATTTATTATTATTATTGATATTATTATTATTAATAGTAGTAGTATTATTAGTATTATTATTCTTCTTATTATTATGTTCTTGCCCAGGTACTCTTCATATTACAAACATACAGAGGAGAGATGCTGGGTCTTACACATGTAACCTGACGTTGGACAATTATTTCCAAACGCCCCTCTCCTCCACTGCATGGCTAAAAGTGTACATTCGACCGTCACATGCTACATCCATCACGACAATTACCCCACGCCGAAGGTTGGACCAATCCAAGTCCACAATAACCACCCCTCGTGCTCACGAGGACAACACGACTGGCACCGATCCCAATGGTTACACTCCTGATCCCTTGGAAAACCCGACTGGCACCGATGCCAGTGGTTCTACTCGTGATCCCGTGGGAAACATGAATGGCACCGATCCCATTGGTATTACAGGTTTGCAACGTTTATATGATTACTTAAAAGGTCTTTTCTTTGGCCTTTCCTTGCAACCCGTATTCATGACTCATTCAGACAGAAACCTCCAGCTGTTAACAGTTATTTGAAAGCATTCATAAACATTTTAATTTATTTATTTTTAATTTGTGATTGTAGTAGTAGTATTAGTAGTAGCAGTAGTAGTCGATAGTAATAGTAGCGGCAGTAGTAGCAGTAGAAGTAGCAGCAGTAGTAGTAGTGGTAGCGGTAGTAGTAGTACATGTAGTAGCAGTAGTAGTAAGTATAATTCATTATGTTGCTGTAGGTGTAGTGTCAGCGGCCCCCTGCCCAATGGGGACAATGTAACATGTCAGTTGTCAATTTTGTGCAATCTAAACAAATTGATGTATTTTGCATCGTTGATAGCCCCCACCCTATCGGGGATCTCAGCCCCCATCCCCACCCCGTTAGGGGGGAGGGGGGTGGCGCCACCCATGCATTGCATGGAGCTACCTACTTGAGTTGTGTGTCGTCGACAGCATATTATGATTATTATTTTTATTATTATTATTATTATTATTATTATTTTTATTATTATTATTATTATTATTATTTTTATTATAATTATTATTTCCAGGAGGACAGACATCGCCATTTCTTATAACAACTAAAACTGATTACGTGTTTGGTGACGTCATGACTCTGGAGTGCATGTGTCGTGGGACGTACGTATGAACAGGGAAAGTATGAACTCTTGTTAAACAAATCAGTCGTTCAGTGCATGGCACCAGTCCTGTGACAATGATATATCGATGCTTCTAATGTAGCTGCTATTTAATTTACAGTTATGTAATTACAAACACGGTTACGAAAAACTGTTACTTACGTCGAAGCTGACTGTACAGTGTCTCCTCTAATAAGAGGGTCCTATAGACGAGGGTCCTATAGAAGATGATCCTATGCTGACGACGCCCCGGCTTACTGAGGCCTGGGCCCCGTTCCATAAATCAACCTTAGCGCTAAGTTCAGGTTTAAGCCTCCAACTCTGCCCCGCCAAAGTAGCCTTAAACCGGGTCCCGTAAAAGTAGCCTTCAACTGGGCCCCGCCAAAGTAGCCTTAAACTGGGCCCCGCCAAAGTAGCCTTAAACTGGGCCCCGTAAAAGTAGCCTTCAACTGGACCCCGCCAAAGTAGCCTTCAACTGGGCCCCGCCAAAGTAGCCTTTAACTGGGCCCCGCCAAAGTAGTCTCCAACTGGGCCACGTAAAAGTAGCCTTCAACTGGGCCCCGCCAAAGTAGCCTACAACTGAGCCCCGCCAAAGTAGCCTTCAACCGGGCCCGGCCAAAGTAGCCTTCAAATGAGCCCCGCCAAAGTAGCCTTCAACTGAGTCCCGCCAAAGTAGCCTTCAACTGGGCGCAGCCAAAGTAGCCTTCAATTGGTCCCCGCAAAAGTAGCCTTAACCGGGCCCCGCAAAAGTAGCCTCCAACCGGGCCCCGCCAAAGGAACCACCAACTGGGCTCCGCAAAATTAGCCTTCAACAGGGCCCATCCAAAGTAGCTTCCGTCTGGGCCAGGCCAAAATAACCATCAACAGGGCCCCGCCAAAGTAGCCTCCAACTGGGCCCCGCCAAAGTAGCCTCCAACTGGGCCCCGCCAAAGTAGCCTCCAACCGGGCCCCGCCAAAGTAGCCTCCAACTGGGTCCAGCGGTTCCTAAAACCAGCCCTGGCTAAGTTGATCGTAAATCCCTAAGATCAAAGTTTCATAATATGTTAAAATCTTGACTGTAAAGACTTACGATCAACTTAGAGCTACGATCGCTTTCTCGAACGGGGCCCAGGCCCTTTTATCCTCCAGCCGGGCCCCGCCAAAGTAGCCTTAAACTGGGCCCCGCCAAAGTAGCCTCAAACTGGGCGCCGCAAAATTAGCCTTCAACAGGGCCCAGCCAAAGTGGCTTCCAACTGGGCCAGGCCAAAATAACCTTCAACAGGGCCCCGCCAAAGTAGCCTTCAACCGGGCCCCGCCAAAGTAGCCTCCAACTGGGTCCAGCGGTTTCTAAAACCAGCCCTGGCTAAGTTGATCGTAATGCCTTAAGATCAAAATTTCACAATAGGTTAAAATCTTGACTGTAAAGACTTACGATCAACTTAGAGCTACGATCGCTTTCTCGAACGCGGCCCAGACCCTTGTAGAAGAGGCACCACGAGTAAAGGGGAG
>JAUELE010083747.1:0-15089 GCA_031471655.1 Diodora aspera
CACTGGATTTTCTCGAGATCTTTGCAGCAACATGATCAATGTTGAGTTGCAACAACATTGCATGAAGATAACCTTTCACAAGACGTGTTTATTTCATTTGTATCAGAAAAAGGTTAATCAGCAAAACCAATTTAATTAGCTGGGGCTCATATATGGCTTGACCCCTAACTTGTTTTGAGTAGTATATATTCATTTGCATCTACCGGGAGTAAGGAGGTACGACGTTATTCAGTTAGGCAGACACTTTTACAATGTACAGTTTCCAGGTTATGTTATTCATTTCCCCCAGATAGCACCAGGCCTATTTTTAGCGTTCGAGAGTTCGTATCCGACTTTAAAGCTGCAACCGCACTATAAATAGCGCGCAAGACCTAGCTGGGAATTGTTCACTGGACTCCACTGTGAGGCTATATCGCCTAGGCCACTCCTTCCCTGGCAAGGAATGTGCCGGTAGGTGCCTACCGTGAGTTGCACCTTTAAATAGATGAGAAACAGAGCTCATGTTTCATATGATATTATTGGATTACGGTTGAACTTTTCTACTGTGTAATTTCTTCCACTGTTACATTTGTTTCCAAATCATGTCACTGAAATAGAAAGATCTGCATCTTCAAAAGCGTAGGACACAATCAAACAGTTCTCAACACTGAAAGATGTGACGTTTCAATAAAACTTCTAAAGTTGATAAAGTTCAATTTCTCAAACTTTCTACAACTAATGCCAGTTGAAGAGAAAGAGAGGAAACATCAGACTGAATAAGCCGTGCATTATTTATAAACACACGTTTCAAAAGCTTCTACCTGAGATTCCATAACTAAGATGACCTGAAATTCAAAACGGAAAAGGCAATTCAACTTTCTATTTTCATTTAGAATCTTTTAACAAGACCGTGATTCAATTTCTGTTGGTTTAAGAGGTAAAGTTTATGTTAATTTGTGGCAGCTAAACAGTCAGTGAAGATCACCATAGTAACATATAATGGTTTCGGTGTCTATTTGTTTTTCATATACAACACACAGTCACAAAACAAATCTGAGAACTTGAAAAAAAGATAAGAAAAAGAGAAAAATGACACCAAAAAGCAAACAAGCTGACATAATCGGCAACATCTCCCGCCGTGTGGTTACTGATACTGATTTGAATGACCTAGCACAACACTTATTGCACAAGTACGTAGAAAATAGGACGAAACTTTTGGAAACATAGTGCATCGACAATACAGGATACAATTGAATTTGGAATTGAAATTTACTGAAATTCAAATTGAAATTCTATTGTGAATAAGTAGAACTTATTTTCCAGAAAACGAAAACGTACAGATATAAGAACATTCTAAGCAGCAAAACCCACAACTACATGAGTACCACTAGTTTGATAGACACATAAAGTACACAAACACAGTTTAGCAAACGGTCTAGGGGATACAAATGTGTGACGCTGGAGACTAAGTATAAATTTATTTTCCAGAAAACGTAAAATAAAATACAAATTTTAGAAAATTCGATCACTAGCACTATGCACATAAATATTTTTGTGAAAACGTATTGAGAATCCAAAAGGACGGAAGGGTGGACAACATCTCCCAAGGCACAAGAAGATTAGTATTCTGAAGTACACACAACGTGTCGCTCAACAATCCAGAATGGTTTCACAGTAATTACCCCAGAACAAAACTGCGAACAGAATTAGTTCAAATCCAAATTGTTGCCGAGGCAACTGCAATTTTACAAAAAAGGGCTACTAGCCTGATGTACCTGCACAGTTCTGTGGGGAAAAAAGTGGAATAGTTCAGGAGCTGCAGTCCAGAAACGAGCGTTACCTTGTTTTTGAGAGAGAAGAATGTATTTTCCAGAAACCGTAAAAGATACAATTTGTAGAACATTATACATAGCGAACTGTACAACAGTTTGCTACGTGCACACAGTTTTGTGAAAACAACAATACTGAACGCTTTATAAGATACAAATGTGCAAGGTGGGAGACTAAGCACAAACTTGTTTTTAAAAAAATGAAAACAAATACAAATTTTAAAACATTTTAAAAATAACTGAACCAACACCATGATCACTAACTTGATGCGCACATTTTTTGGGTAAACAATATTGAGAATCCGGACTTACCTTACAGCTGCCGTGACAATCAAGCCCATGATGGAGAGAATCCGTCCTGTACCCACCCAGGAGCTAACCTAAAATGATCAAACAGTCGAGAGACTTAAGAAACATTGATTACAGAGAATGCTCAATTATTCAGCACTGCTACACAGATGATGCTGAAATGTCACCGTTGACGTAGAAGAGTGTATGTTTCATGTCATTAGAATATGATAATTACAATGTCAAGTTATCTGCCCTTTCCATTGCATGGAAGCCAATCTTTATGGATTGTGTGATGTCAGGATTCTCCCACAGCGACGTTTAAGCCACATGTTACTCACTCACCTGTCCACCATCTGGACATCAAGCTTTGTGAGACACCACGTGCAAGAGCCAGATATTGCTGTGTCTTTCCAGTGTTCAACAGGTGCCCATAACATATGTGACCTGACACCACCGCGCGGAGGTAGATATTTAGTAATCAGCTCTCTAAGCTAATCAGCTTGAAAATACCGAAACAAAATAATGGCAGAAATGGATTTGTCAACACTTGTATCTGGGAAAGTTATCTTAATGATGCTAATACTTCATTAAAACACCTCAAATTGACTTTGAATGTGTTGTATCACTCCCGCCATTCGCTAATGTCCCTTGAAATAATGGTAAGGGGATCGTAATTTGTTGCCCCAATCTAGCGAAAATTACTTGCAAAGTTCTAGAGAAATGTATTCATTACAGAGTAGAACACTTCTAGTTTCTAAGCATATTTGTAATTTTTATTTTTCTAGTGCCGATCTTTAACTAAGACACACAAAATCCCCAAACACCTGGATTGTCCTCAAGCGTGACATATTAATTAGACTTTAAAGGAATAAAACCTTTATGACCCTAATCATGGAGTATCAACACTGCCCTAAATAACTATTTGATCACACCTGAACCCCCGACAGTTACCCAGCATCACATATTTAATTGACTTCGGCTAATCACATCAAACAGACAACAGGAAATTCATGTCTGGACAAAATGGATATCTAATTTTATAAGCAATCTTGTTAATTCATCTAACATTCCGCAAACACATATTTGGGATTTACAAATCTTAAATGTTATAACTAACTGTTTATGCAATGGATACTATATATCTGTTATGAACTTATTTTTAGTGACTTTCTCTGATTTAATCAAAGTAAAATACCGGTTGCTATGGACCTTTGTTGACCAACTGAGCCAATCTTCAACTCGTTATTCTCAGGATTGTCAAATTCATGGTTGTGGTAAAATGGGTTACAAGTTTGCTCATAGCTTCAACAATGTTTGTGCTACAGCAATAAATGGGATATCAGATGAAAGATTGTCATGTGCTCTTTGCAAATATATTAATAACTCAAAATGTTAAATTGCGCCAAGTGTCTCATTTCGAGGTGTCGGGACACATATTTGCGTCTTGATCAAAAATGTTATTGGCACCGACCAATGTCATCAGTTTGCTCTACCGTCTCACGCCATCATGTTTCATTCAAGAAACACGTGTGCACTTGCAAAGTGAGCTGGTTTTGTTTTGATGATCACAATATTTTCGTGGTTGAAATTGGTTATTTCATGTTGGTTACTTCTGAGTTAAACTACTGTAAACGATTTTCTTTCTACCAATCAGAGTTTAGTTCCAATGGTGTACAGAGTCTAGATAAATGACAAACCTGACTGCAGCTGACTGTTCATCCCTTGGTGCAACTCGAGAAGACGGCATACTATTTCGATTTATTAGATTATTATTATGATTCTAATTATCCACATGACTGTTAAGAGAGCCATGAAGTGATGTCAACTCATGACCTCATAATTAAAAGTTTGCAAAAAATGTTGCTTCTGCTGGCATTTGTTGAAACATGTCAACTATGTGTTTACCTACGATTGAAATGAAAATATTTGATTCTTCAAAGGCAAAATATGGATTTATTTAGGACGCAATAAACACGTTTTAACTCATAGTATCAACTCAACTCTCAATATTGGCACATGTGAGAATTCAAAAATAACTTTTAAAGTTCGATTTCTTAAACTCTTCACCAAGAATACCAGTTGAAGAGCATAAGCGTTAACGTCAGTCTGAAAACGGCGTACATTATATATAAACACATATTTCCAAAGCTTTTAGCTGAGATTCCACAACTGAGAGGATGTGAAATTCAAAACGGAAAAGGCAATCAAGTTTCTATTTTCATTCAGAATATTTTAACAAAATGCGATACAATCTCCCCATAAGTTGGTTAAATAGGTAAAGTTTATATACTACTCAACATTTGGTAGGGATCCTGGGTATTTTAACTAAGTTTGGCCTATGACGTCAGTCAAAACAGATCGACGATCGACGCTCGGTGATATACTTTTCATACAGTTATCAGGTCGTTATTCTGCTTCACCGACAAAGCCAACAAAAATACGAGCATGTGCAAATGCACAATTAACTCATTAGTTTTTTTACAGTGTTTACAGGCGTGTCAGATGCCAGATGTCACGAATTAGCAACATGAGTTTATACACTTTATTTTCTTTTTAAATATGTCATAAATTAAATTATTTATGTTTTGAAGGTTGTCTTTTTTAAGAAAAATGAAGAACAATCTAATATTGATCGTTCAAATTTCAGGATCGATATCCAGTTTCATCTTTTGGTCAAGGGAGGAAGTTAGATAATCCTTACAGGAACATGATCAAAGAGGCAGGTACGCTAATCTATGTTCAGAGCGTCTTTTTATTCATCGTGTGATATAATGACGTGCTGTATGTTTACCGATTGTTTACGTAAAGATTTCAAACTAATTGAGGGGATAAAGAAAATGGATTTTCGGTGGTCGTCTGAAAATAGATTGTGCATTGCACATTGGGAAGGTAAGCAAATATGGAACTGGTTAAACGGTGAGACGTCATAACGGTGACATGTGATTGGACGAAACGTGGATAAATATTTGGTCGAAACGGTGACACTATTTGGACACAACGGTGACAACAGAAGATATATATATCAATCAATCAATACACTAAATTGCTTGTTGGCTAAAAACCGGTTTCCACCAGGTTTGTCGCCAAGTTTGACGTGTCACCGTTGTGGCTTGTCACGGTTGTAGCTATAACCCATACAAGGATGATAACACAAAAATGGGGAACACTTATAACTAATTCTCGAATTCAAGTAAGTAAACCTTTCGGCGAATAATATGTAGTGAAGTATCCATTATTTTGATTAAGATTTCGCCTTTATTTAAATGATATATCGTTGTTGTACTCAGACCAATTTGAACGTTTTTCAGTTGTTGGTCGGTATTGGAGATGCAACTTTGATCATGTCCCTTTAATTTAAGGCAATGTCTCATTTGTCGCAAATTCCTGACCTGATTGAAAAGCAGACTAAACTGAGTGCGAAATAGTTCGTAACCAAAAGGGAAACAAAATATAATTTGAAGATTTTGATAAATAAAATGTTTGTTAACTAGAGACGTTTTGTAAGCTAACTTCTGCGAACTTCCTTCTTTTCTTATTACTCTACTAAGCCCTCAATTGTGTCGTAGGCAAATGATGTGCCATTTTGCGGACAGCCAGAAAACATGAACGGGTTGTATCCTGCATGAGGTCTGACTTTCTTGGTGGATATCGGGGGAGTGGATGGATGCGGTTATGTGCGCATGGTAGCACATGAGCAAACATGCCAGAACACGGTGGTATACACAGTGTTACATGCACATGCAAAAAGAAAATCTGACATGTACACTCTCTATCTCTGCAATGCACATATAATGTCAACACATTCAGTCGAGCAACAACAAACACGCACAGACATGACAGCGCACACACGTGGGCCCACACAAGCACATGTCGCACATGCTGCCCAGAATGTGTCAATTGGGACATTTGGGGGTTTTGGAACATCATGGGCTGCAACAGACATTCTCTGTTTATAGGCACAGTGGTCATGTTTTAGGAAGATGACAATTCGTTTGTGTTTTTGTTAACTAACTTGAATTGTGTATGAGTTTAAACAACGTTTTTAGAAAGTTGATCCTAAAGCCATGAACAATGAAATCACTGACTTTGGTCTTCAGTCGCTGATCGATATATAGAATTACTGCAGAGCATTATGTGACAATAAGTACAGAAAATACAGCATAATGTCATCTGCAACACAAAACTATCTGTTGCGAACGCTTGCATTTGGACAGAACACTTATTTATCACAGTCATATGTCACATTTCATTCTACATGATTATATGTAATAGAATAATTCAAGGCATACATGTAAACATTTTGTGTCAGTTACTAACATTTTCTGTTAACTTTTTAACAATGCTACGGTTCCCCGGTAAAGCGCCATTACGGACTTTCCAAAATTTATACTATGGCTTTATCAACTTCAATCCCCTGAAGTCCATTTAGATGACAGCAGACTGGATCTGGGAAGTTGCATTTTAATGGTTCCTATCGTTGCTGAAGTTATATAGTGTTCAAATCTCTGTAAAGTGCATGAGAACACCGCGAATATGAGAAGTTTGAATGAAATGGTTACTTTGTTGTATTCAATACCATGATTCGGCTTGGCTGTCAAAAACATTTGTCGATCCTGACGAGCCGTAGTTGTCCTTGATAGGTCCGCTTTTGGGTAGATCTAGTCTGCTGACGCTACCTATGCAGTCTGCTGATAACACTGTGGCTTGATTCGAACACCCACCTCTGACCAATAATCCAACGGCACTAGCAGCTTCTTCTGTCCTTTGATGTTTTCTAACAGGCATATTGTCTGCTGATGGTGCCGCAAGCCAAACAATAAACGAAGACAGCAACATAAACTTATTTTTTTAAACTCCTGTTCAGCTTGAAACAAACAACCCCTTCATCTCGTTAGACATGTTTGCAGTTCCAACAAACGATTTTTCAAAATAATGTCTGATTAAAGCTAAGGTATGGAGGTATTTTAGGGCGCAAAATTGTTTTCATGGAACAATTATTTATTTCATAACTGAGAAATAAAATCAGTGGTCCTTATTTTTGTGGGTAATGTGTATTTAAATGCCAAACTATATTAATTGTTTTGTTCACAACGAAGTTGGCGGCTGATATAGAAACGGGCTATGTCCGTCCGCACGTCTATCTGTTTGTTTGTTTGTTAGTTCATCCTTTTGTCTGTCCTGAAATCGTTCCCGGAGTTTGAAAACTATGAGAGATTTATTTACATGTACAAAACTTGGTAGGCCTACATACATGCCTTTTGCTATTTTGGATTTTACTTAGTATTTAATGTTTTGGACTTAGCCTCTGACATGTCGAAATCATTTTCGGAGCAGATTTCGAAAACTATGGGAGATTTGTTCACAAAACGTGGAACATACATCCTTCGGATACCTTCTGTTATTTTAGATTTAACAAACACATTATTTTACCTGTTTCCATGGAAACAATTTTGGACTCAGCCTCACACTGGAGTAAGCTTCATTTCCACAGCAGAATTTGAAAACTGTATGAGATTGTTTTCAATCCCCCACCATGTAGTGGCATAGTGCTCTAGTTGTTGACTTTGCTGTCTCAAAACTAGGATAAGACTCTTTTCTGGACTATAACTCCTGAACATTTTGACATTTCTTCACGACAGTTTCCATGCACCCACCGTGCTACAACAAGTACTTTTGCTTGAGGGACTGTGATGGTCTTGGGATAGGATTACCATGCAGAGGAGAACTGATCTGATTGTCATTGTCGGTAAACCCAAATGACAGAATTACAGGGAGGATGTTCGCCTTCCGGTCGTGATACCATTTCTGAGGAAAATGCATGGCGGCCTAGTAAGCTACTCCAGGATGATGATGCCATACCTCATGGGGTGCGAATTGCCATACTGTGTCTCCAACAGCACAACGTGAACAGAATGGAATGGTCAGCATTGTGTTTCGGACCTCAATCCAATCGAGCACGTGTAGGACTGTCTGCAGAGGTAAGAACACAGCCTCCACAAACACTTGCTGGTCTTGAACGTGCCTGCTTGAGGAATGGCAGTCATTTATTGGTAGCATGCAGAGTCGTTGCCAGGAATGCATTGATGCTAGAGGAGGTCATACGCGGTACTGCGGTTACGTGTGTTACTGATATTCATGAACTTTGTCAACATGCAAATGACTTTTGAGAAATACTTTATTAAACATGCCTGTAAGTGGTTGTTCGATGGCTTACAGTCAAATTGTGTGCAACACTGTTTGTAATAAATTGTGTGTACACGTATTCATAGTTGTTTATTTCATGTACTGCACTTTCGCATTTTTACAACCTGATCAATAAGTTAGTCTAAACTTGTGTCCAGTAGTCTATAACAAGTTAAGCCGTGAAAATGTACATCAATGAAATAACACCATTCGAAACCCGATATGCAACACTTTATGTTTAAACAAACGTGGATTTAAAACAAGTTTCTGCATCAATTCGCTTGCGATCCTTCCACCTTCAACCATTCCAAATTCCAAACCTTTGTCCGTATGTACATGTAACACATGGGTGTGTGCCTTATATTAGACCAAAGAACTGAACAATATTTAAGCAAACAACAAGAAAAGATCGAGATTCAGTGAACACATTTCAAGCCACAAATTCAGGTTTTACAGTCTGGGGTTACCTGAAGTCATTTATAGTGTTACCGTACCCTCACCTCTTGCTACAACGATGTGTTGTCCTTGCTATGTTCAGATAGATATATATTGCACAATCAGTCCCAGAACCGTATCGTTTATAAATACAACAATATATGAATTACAAGCATACAACACATGAATCACTGGGACACTACTGCAATGAGGCACGTTCAGGAGAAGAAGGCAAAGAAGACGGTTATTGGATCAATCAGATCACTTCTATTATACGACGCACACGGGCGCCTTGCCTCCTGAAAGAGCCTCACGTCTCACCTTGTGAACGTGTCCTTGCTTGTACATTGCTCCAGTCTACACAGCGTTCTTTCCACCTTCAAGCGCCTTAAATTCCAAATTTGTGTCCGTATCTACATGTAGCACATAAACGCTTGTGTCTTACATTAGACCCAAGGACTGAACAATATTTAAGCAAAACAAACAAGAAAAGATTGAGTTTCAATGGAGACATTTTCCGCCAAAAATTCAGGTTTTGCAATCTGAGGTTACCTGTGGTCATATATGGTTTCCCGTACTTTCACGTATTGATTCAACGGTTTGTCGTCCTTGTTGTGTTCAGATATATAGAACAATACGTATCAACTCCGCATGATTAATATACATCAATATAAGAATTACAAGCATACATTATCAATCACAATAAAACATACAATTCGTAGCTGGGTGACCTTCAGGGGTTCATCATTCACTGACACTTTTGCACTACCGACATGACGTCACCTTCGGAAAGTGTCTTTACTCGTACATTGCTTCAGACTGCACAGCTGATCGGAATGTGATTAGATGTGAAAGATAAACTTCTGGAGCCTTACCGGCAGCTTGATGTGTATACTCCGCGGGGCGAAAAAGGTTGTGGTTTGAGGAAAGTTGTGGATTGAACATCGTCCTCCAATGACTCTGTTATAAATGTGGAGCAAGCACAGGCACCATTTTCACCACTTGAAGCAGCACTTTGGACAAGCACGTGCACCATGTGCTTGGATTTTGCGCCATATAAGACGCATCATCGTTTGTCTTGCAGTTTGTAGAATACAATTTAATGAATGTTTACCACAATATGACCATGGCAAATGTTCTAACAGATCCTGAAGCAGACACGCGCAAGTAATATCCAATATATTTGTTTCATTACAGACACATTTGCTGACCATGTTCTTTCATGGTTAGAAAGCATTACAAAAATATGAAACGGGCTAATGTTTCCAACTTCACACATGATAATGTGTACATTAATCAGTTTGGTCTTTGTACGTTTTCGAAAGGTTCCAGATTGCTGGTTCTCATGTTGGTAAAGGTAAATTCACTGGGTTTCTATTATGTTTTAGCAACAACAAACGGCGAATAAAACATTGAAATGATCAGTTCACCCTGATAACAGACAACTGTCAGTTTATGATGCAGAAGGTGTACCAATAGTCCGTCTGAGGAAGATCGACAACTCTTCTGTGGCCTGTTTTGTAGGCATACACCATCACGGTGCTGCCATCGATAACATACAGTGTTCCTCTGTCTGCAGCCATGTCCTTGAAGTCCTGAATAGCACTAAGACATTGTCAATGCCAATGATGTCACTTTGGGCAAGTGGCTTTCCTAGTTAATTGCCTCAGTCCACCTAGCTGAAATTGGATACCTGGTCTGAAGCGTTGGTAATGTGCAAGTTGAATACTCCCGGGGGAGATGAGGATGGTGCAATATTGTTATTACTATCATTATTATTATTATTACTAGTAGTAGTAGTAGTAGTAGTAGTGTATACGGATAAAAAGATCAATATGCAGCAGAGGAAAGTAGGGTGGTCCTGCCACAGTCACTCTCCGAGGTGCCATCATCAGCTCAAGTACACTTGCCCTCTCTACACTCACCCCATAAAGCGAAAGGGAATGGCTTCTAGGAAGACTTGCCAAGTCGAAGCATCAACAAACCTAGGGATGGGGGAGGAATAATTGATGACCGGAATGTTTACAGTTTCGTTCACCCTGACAGCAGACATCTGTCAGTTTATGATGCAGAAAGTGTACCAATTCCCCGCCTGAGCTAGATCAACACATCTCGTGTGGCCTGTTCTGTAATCATACATCATCAAGGTGCTTCCATCCATAACATACAGTGTGTCTTGGTTTGCCATCATGCCCTTGAAGTCCTGAACTGTGGTCAGATAGGAATTGTAACCGGTACTGAAGTTGTAGGACATCAGTTTGTTGTTCACATTGTAGGCTAGGAGCTGCGTCGTTGCATCAAAGGCTACTCTCTGAATCAATCCCCGTGTACTTACAAGAACATTCAGATGGTCCCCTGAGTATCTCATTGAAAGGATGTCATATGTACTGGCTGCAACATTGCGCCGGACAGCAAACACTGATGAATTATTTGAGTCAACAGCAAGGTTCGTGATACAGTTTTGTTGGGATGATGTATAAACGACTCTGAACAGTCTGCCGCGTGTGGTCATACAATGGATCGCGCTCTCAGTTGTTGCAAACAGAAGCTCATGCCTTCCGTCTACAACTAGACCAACATAATATCCTCGTTTGATGACCAAAATCTTACTTGTGTCAAAATGAGACGATATAATTCGATTGGGCTGTTCTTGAGCTATGTAGAGACTCTGATCACAAGAGTTGTACTGCATGTTGATTACGACCAGTGGTTTTAGGTATCGGTATGTTGTGATACTTAACTCAGTTCTGTCTATTGTCAGCTGTGAAAGACTCCCGAGTTGTCCAATTGCAACAAACACAATCCATTTCCGTTCAGAGTTTATCAAAGTGACTGAAACAAAAGTGAATTAATTAAGTTATTTAGACATACAGCAAACGAAATGGTGTTAGGGCGAGATGATTGAATGGGCACACGAGTACAAAATGTACGTTGTAGCACCACAGGATCCAATATACAGATTGTCGTTTATGACGAAAATGTTGTTTTCTCCATTGGAAAACGTCCTGTGTTACGGCATCTCGGACCTCTGAACACGACATTGTCAGACAAACATGTAAAACAGAAAATAACAAAATGTATTGGACTGGTACTGGCATCGTTTGTTTGATACATGATTGTCCATCTCCCTGGGGGGCTTGTGTTATCTTACCTGTATGTATCCTTTCATTAGAGACGTTAAGTTCCTTTCGTGATTGGTGGTGTCTGAACATGCGGCAGAGGTCATTGTCCAGATCCAGAGAGAACGTTGGACACGTGGTGTTTGCCATGCAAAGTACAGTGCAGTTGTTGGAGACGTCTACACAAATCTGAAGAATCTGGGTAACCATTGCTTCTTGTCGAACAGAAGGTTTGGGCTCCAGTTGTAATGTAGTTTTAGATAGGACAAGACTTGCAAAACACCACAGCACACAGAAAATTATAGAAGTATATCTGAAATTCAAGATCAAAGAGAGATAAATGCGCTTGCAACGCTGTAAGAAAGTGCAACGGTAAATATGTGAGGTTTGAGACGCATCGAAAACTTGGACAGATAATCACTGTGCCCCAAAGAGTTTTTAATCGGTAGTCGACGAGAGTGTTCGAAACTAAGCAAGTCAACACGATTCATTGCAGATCCAGTTCTGGACAATTAGAAGCAACCAATGCTTCAGCTTGCATCTATCGGAAACCTTTAATCAATACGGACGTTAGCTATAAAGAAGTCAGGCCATATAACGTCGTCTCACGGACTCAATAAGTCTCTGGATCTCACCCTGAGGTATATGTCACCACTCCTGCAGTATGACACGTTCCAGATCTCTGACGTTGTTGATCTGTTGGTGACGTGATATGGGTTGTCCGAGGTTATCCCACAGTTGCTCAATGGGTGCACAAATGCACCAGCACCTCTCAAGACAAAACAGATATGGTGCCCAAACTAGTGGTGGAAAGTCAACGATTCACAACCCATGAGATAGAGGTGAGCACTAACATATCAAAACTGCTCTTTAGAAAACATTCCTCATGAACATCTTCACATGAGTTGTTATTATGTTCAGTTTAGAATCGTCACCTGCAATGACACCTTTGATCCAGAAAGCAAACAGAAATAAATGGAATAGAAGCATGCCAAGTCTCCAAATACAAAGAGGTTTGCAAACTCAAAGCCGACCAAACAGATTATGGCCACTATATTGTGGGACAGTAGAGGAGGAATTCATTTTGATTGCCTTCAAAATGGAAATACAATGAATAGGCCTAGGACATATGAAAAGTGCGCCAGTCAAAAAAGAACGATGGCAACATTTGACATTGTTTTCTTCTTCAGGACAATGAGCCTGTTCACATCAGCCAAGTTGCAATTGCTGCTGTTCACGAATGCGGGTTTGAAATGTTGTCCCATCCACCCTATTCCCAGACTTGGCCCCAGATGATTACTATTTGTTTCCAAACTTGAATAAAGCATTGCAGTCAAAAGGATTCCTAACCCTTTTATGGAGAACTGCTTATAAACATTCCAATAAGTATTTTGTCTTAATATTTATGTTAATCATACACGCTAATGGCGTACATGAGGATTAATGCGTTGCTGTTTTCCGCTGTGCATGTAAAAATTAAATTTCTTTTCCGCAAATGTAGATACTTGTGTGTTGAACGTTTAGCATTTTGGATGGTTGAAGTCACAATGTATGCAAGCGACACATAATGATGCAAATTAATGATTTCTGTTTTTGATTTAAAGAAAGATACGTGATCAAACTCAGTCTTTTCTTTCTACAAATCAACATTCGGAATGATCGAATAATGCACGCATGATATAGCATGTCTGTCGGTTTACCAGCCTCCTGAATGGCCTTGTCTATTTTGTGACATCAGTGCCAGAAGTTAGAATAAAACAAGTGTTTGCTACTGAGGTGGCCAATTCCCCGCCGCAAATTTGAAATATTTACAACTACAACACATGTGGATAAACAAAGTCAGCAGACAGTAACCTAATATTGAGATGTCCAACAATACGGCTCGCTGGAGGAATGGCTGACAGAGGTGGCAATCACAAAGTTCAATCACCCATAGAAAACCCTATGACCTTGAAAATGAGGTAAACATCATCATTATCAATTGACGTTTGTCTGCTCTGTATATCATTGGGCATCATCAATGTACAATATGGTATCCTGTTCTTGTAAAATCATTATAATCAAGTTGTGACCTTGAACAAAGGTCAGGGTCTATAGAACTGACAAGTGTCAGGATATTGTTTATATAGATTAAGGTACAGAATATGAATGAAATCAATCTAGCGAGTCTTGAACAACATCGAAAGTCAAAAGTTAGTGTTCAGTTGCATATGACCTTATAAATTAGGCCAATGTCACTGAAATGTTTGACCTTGTGACAAAATATGAAAGAAATCAGTCAATTTGTCCTCCAGATATCATGTTAAAGTTGTGACCTTGACAATTAGGTCAAGGTCTTCATAAACATCAGGTATCTGGGCATTCCTAAAGTAGACCTTGGGGTCAAAAATGAACAAAATATGTCCATATGTTCTTGAGATATCATGTTAACACCAACATTCCACGCGCTTGTGCCCATGACCTTGAAGATTAAGCCAAGGTCACTAAAATGCACTGATGTCTGCGTGGATGTGTGGGTCAAATATGAATAAAATACGATCATTTAATCTTGAGATATTGCTTTAAAACTAACATTACACAATTGCCTACAATGACTTTGAAAATTAGGTCAAGGTCACTGAAATCAACTGGTATCTGGACATTCTCAAACTACTAAGAACAACATGTGACCATTTCTTGACGTTCACACCAAAATTACACATGTTCAATTGCCGATAACTTTGACAATTAGACAAAGGTCACAACAATTGACTGGCGCCTGCGCATTCCTGAAGTAGACCTTTCGATGAAATATAAACCAAATCTGTTGATACCGACCTTGAAAATTAAGTCAAGGTCACTGAAACGACTGGTGACTGCCCATCTCCACAGTAGACGTTTGGGCCCAATAATAATGAATTTTCCGTTTGTTCTTGAGATACCGCGTTAACAACAGGCGGGACGGACGGAAAGACGGAGCTGAATACTATGGACAATAATGCATTTCGAACATTCCGAAAGAATCTTGAAAATATTCCTAAATCTCTGGAAATGTTGCACTTGCAAATAAATGCATTTGGCTCGTATTTCGGAAATAATTCTAAAATCGATAGAAAATCTTTTCGGTGAGCATTTTTAAATGTGGCTGGCTGTTTGAAAGTCGAACATAAACTACTCTAAAGAAGTTTAGGGTCAACAATTGCGTTAGTGATATTTTATTTATCAGTCTCATTGCAACTGTAGCAATTGTGACAGTGGATTGATAATCAAGTCA
>JAUELE010083858.1:0-15087 GCA_031471655.1 Diodora aspera
TTTTTTCTCAATATTGTGCAGACTCATGTATTTTACAGACCATAACGCAAAAACAATCTTTTTTCTCTAGAATGATAAAGAAAAACTAACAAAAAAACCTGCTTTAAAAATTTAGAAATTTTCAATATCGATAACAAATATACCTATGAAATACAACAAACAAATTATAAACATAAATAAAGATGAATGAAATACATAAACAAAAATGTTTCAGTCTTAGTCGTTTTTATTTGCTGCCATTGTAGTTCCATGCGTGCTTAGTTATATATTCGCTTGTTGATTCGTTTGTTGATATGTTTATTTGCTGTCAAATGTAATATAATTATGTTGTTTTTATGCAATGTAAACCCCTGGCGATTGTTACTGTACAATACGCAGCACATACAGCATAACATATGTTTAATTATAATATTCAGGGTCATACATATAGTCATTCTGTACAACTTATGACTTTCGCTTATGTAGGTCCACTAACACCTTGCCGACCAATGTATAAGTAAAATAAACGCTATAATATAACCTGGCTCACATAACCTAGTTTAAAGTTCGATACATGGTCAAATACCATGTTTTCTTTTCCAAAAACAACTTTGAACGATAAATATAAAATATAACACAATTATGTGGATATTACGAATAATACACACAAGATATCGCATGTTTATCGGTTTCACAGCCTCTTAAATAGTCTCATTTATTTTGGAAAACCCATGCCATAAAATAGAAACAAAGTGCATTCCGACATAAGTTGCACTTTCAAATACATGCATTCGGCTCATGTTCGGAAAGCACTCGGAAATAGCAGGACTATTCTTAGGTAAACTATCAGAGAAGGGTTGGAATGCGGCTGACTATTTGAAAATATAAAATGCCGTCCGCATCTGCCGGAACTAAGGGAATACGGTGTTATTTCATTGGGCATACACTTTTACACTGTATGATTTGCATTATATGTTATATTGATTGTTCAGACATATAACATCAGACCCAGACACATGTTCGGGAGCACGTATCCAATGTTTAATTATGATCAGTGTGAGCAACATTGGCTTACATAACATCAGACAGGTCGCCACATTAACAGTTTCGTGGTTTACTGATCGAAATAGGACTAATAACTAACATAATTCCGTCAGCTGTGATAATTGTCAGTCGATAAGTGACATGGATATCGACATCGATATCAATTGCCGTGCTCGCTAATTTTCTTAAAATGCCCAAAATAATGCGAATGTTGACACAAAATGTTATCATCAAAATATTGGAATGTACTGAACAATGCTTGTATGTAACGATCAATAAAGGCCTGCTTCTGACAATTAATATTTACTCCCATATGGATTGTTCAGCCATCTGCAAACACAATTTTAAATTTTAATAAGCTCGCTGTGATGTGTGTTATGCAGGTGCAAACATGAACACGTTTTAAAAATATTGGTTTTATGTTTGTCGGCCTGTACTTTGTGACGGGGAAATTTTAAGTAGTATATGTTCTCGCCCTAGTTGAAACAATCTTCGCCTTCAACCACATTGTCATGAAAATGAGAGAAACTGGTTTATCTTGCAGAAATAATTAGCACGTTAGCTGACACCATTTATGGATTCCACGTTACAGCACTGTTTGTAGAACAAACACACTCAGAGTCAGATCGCAGGGTCTATATTACTGACATGGCTAATCTGATCAAGGCTAAAGTATTCTTCGAAAGCACTTGTACTCTTCCAAAATGGTTTAATTCGTGATTTGTTTTTACCTGGTTGACGTAAGCCTCTTTCCCAGTATTCCTTGACGGTCTTGACTCAGTCCATATTTGTATTAACATTGCAAGGAAACAGGATACAGTGTTTGTATCGGACCATCAATGACCTTTGAAGAACGCACGAAAACGAAACCGTACTAGAAGAGAGATTCTTCAGATTCCACAAATTGGCGACGTGAAAAAAACACAGTGTTTGTCTCCGTGATTCGATATGTTCCGGGGCTATATTATGATGGTGTTTGTCCACATTTGAGAACTATTTAATCTTGATATTCTGAATAAGGCTCTATTGGTTGACTAATTAAATATCTATTGAATATGTAAACATTTGTGTAAAGGTGAATCATTTGTTTTCTGATGTGACATATCTGAATAGTATTGCGTCGTACGCATCAGGTTATCAATTTACCTTTAGCAGTGATCAAACGAATTGTGTATTTCGTTAGGCAGTACTTTAATTTTGATGGCGTTGGATTTAATATTTGCCTTACACATCCATTATGTTTTGCCACTAAGAAAGATTACATACACCTAAGCCACAAAGGACTCAGAACAATCGCCACAAAGTCATTGGCAACAAGTGCTATCTAGGACACTCGCAAAGCGCCTTTAAAACGATCGTTGTATATATTAATATGAAAATAACAGACACATATAGTTATTAGACTGCGTGTGTTTCTTGTTCTGCCACGCGACGTGAAAGGGCGCTTTGGTAATTGCCCTGTTTCTGCCTTCGGTGAACGCAGGCATTTCCTACCGACGGCACATGTCAAACAGCCAAATGTCAATAAGGCTAGAAGTTGTTATGGAACAATTGGTTTGTATAAGTGTCTTCCGAACTCGATGATTTGAGATTTGAGATTTAAATTATCTCTCAATAGTTATTCGACATATGAATTATCAGCACGGACATACAATCATGAGTTGTGAGAGAAAACAAATCTGTTTTACTAAAGGTCTTCAGTCGATTGCCGTCGTATACATTAGTTAAGGTCCACACATTTCGAATTATAAAGTTTTTAAATTACGTAATCAGAAACTATTTCTAAAATACTCCCCAGTGGATGCTGATCCAGAATAGTGCCATGAATTTCATGAATGGATGCTAATCCAGCATATTTCCAGGAATTTCATGAGTGGATGATGATCCATAATATTAACATGACTTCCATGAATGGATGCTGATCCTTAATATTATCATGACTTTGTGTAACTAACTTTCTTTTCTCTCATATTAGCTAGTGACTGCCATGTATGTGGCGTGGCTAGCTATACACACATAATCTAATCACGACAGTCACTCATAAGCACAGTAAAGACTAAATTATGTACAGTATTGATTAATATTGACTGCAGTTCAATCTGACGGTCATATGTCCGCTTGGTATCTTGTACGTCTTCAGATATTAACAGAAATGAATGTTACTGTATTAATTGAGGAGGTTGTCATGGTTTCAGTTGAGAAGGTAAATAATGAGTTCACATTACAATTTTTGTTCATTGCTACTTCAGCATTGTCTGTTGACATGGTATCACGTTTCTCCGGGCAGTTCAAGCGCCGACTGACCTTCGTGTAACAGCGATAGTATGACCATTGTTTGTGACGCCCACCCTTCAGCTAGGGATTGACCAGTTGCTTGCAGCATGTTTGTTCGTCGTGTATGTGCCTGCAAATTGATCAAGTCATAACTTGTTTTCTTCTGTTACTTACAAGGAAATTCAAGTGTTATTGACGGTTGAGGAAAATAAAAACAGTTTTAGGGTTTACTCTCTCACATGATGAAGTGAATTTCATTAATGTGAACCACAAGTATGAAACGAAGATTAACATATGGTCCGATGTATGATATTATAAACAACATCCAAAGTGCTGATTACAGACATGCGTATCACGAGAGCACCAGATGTCGGACCATGTGTTAAGCAATCAACGCATTCAACCCTGTACACATTCGACGCATTACATCCGATGTGTGATCAAAGCATCCAAACACAAAGATTCAAAACGACAAATCCAATAGTTATGACTGCCATGTAGAACGTAAAGCATTGACAGTGATTAATTTGATGCATAAGACGCCAATGTAAGTGTTAACAATACACGTTTGATTTCATGCTTTCATGAAATAACATACTGCCATACATGTGCATACAGGCAGCTGGAAATGAAATGTAATACATACTACTCAAAATGTGAAAGGGATATTCCAGTTTTACATTTAAAATGAAGGTGTATGATTGCCAGTACGTTGCAGTATGTAGTATCATCATTTGTACCTCACTTTCTTGGCTTGACGTTCGATGTGGGGTTAAGAACAATAATCAAAATGCCACAAAGTTGACGATTAAGCAAGGCAGAAATGAATTGAGACCTTGAGCTCATGCAGGCAGTCGTTAGACCAACTAACTTTGCCAGCAACCTTAATACGCACCAAAGGGTTGCATCCTGAATGTGAACATGGTATCTGTTGTATGGTAACCTTGCCCGACAACATGGTGGAGGTCGAAAAAGGTCGACAACTGGACGTTTAGACCGACATTTCGTCTTACACCCTACTCTGACAGCTACGCAACTGCAAATGCATTTGGTGTTTGAGTTAGCACTCAGACTATTAGCAGACGTCTTCGTGAAGCTGATCTGAATTCGCGATAGTCGATTATTCGAGTTTCTGTCAAACGTCGTCATGTTATAGATGCGCTAACCATCATGTTGGATGGTCTAAATCAATGGCACGCTGTTTCGTTTACTGACAAATCAAGATGTTGTCTTGATCATTTAGACCGTCGCATTTAGACGTGCGAGGGAAAGATTTAACAGGCCTAATGTCTTGGGACACAACATATATAAAGAGGCTTCCATCATGGTCTGGATTGAGATGTCTGTGGTAGCAGGATAGGCCTATGCACACAACGCCAGGGGTCCATGACAGTTGTGCGTTACATGATTTGTTATCCCATTGTTCGTCGATATGCAGGGTCTATTGGGCCGGACGTTTTTAATGGACGATAATACTCGCAGCCATCGTCCTCATGTCGTGTAGGAGTACATTGATCAGGGCAGCATTGAAAGAATGAACGGATCTGTCAGGTTTCTAGTCGTCACATCTTTATTGGAAATGTTAGGTAGAGCCATTTCCAGTCGTCCATTACAACCTGGGACATTTGGTAAGCTGCAGTTCTCTTTCGAACATGAATGTATACGTTTCCCTCGATGACATCCTATACCTCTTACAGGGCAGGAGTGGAAGGTATCAGAGTGTGATTGATGCTCGAGGAGACAACCCACGTTAACAGATCCTTGACGAATTCCATTTCATAATGAACGTACTCCGTCAACTCTCGTTAATTTTTCTTTCATTTTGGGATCAATAAGAATGAACTCTGCTACTAGATATTGGTGAACAGTTGCTGGTCTCACATCACGAGTTTGTCAAAATAACATAATTAAGTGTTAATCGTGTGTGGTCTTGCCTCAAGCCCAACAACAATTATAATCCCTATTAAACGTTGAGCAGTATATTTTATTTTTTCATACAATCAGTATCTATATAACCCAGTTAACGAGCTCAGAAGCGACAGTTGAATGTAACGGTGGTACCTGCAACTTGCAAATGCTCGTTTGTGTCCGGCGTCACGATTTGGCTCCAGGCAGACGCTGTAGAAATAAAGATTGCCCAGACCACTCTGACTGACTGGAAAGTTCATTCATAAATAATATACTACAAATATCTTCTCATGTAGCCCAAAATTCGCTTTTAGCAAAGCAAAATTAAATGGGCCGCACATGTGTTGTGGTATTTTACATATATCGATATTGGCGAAACTTATCGTATTTTATAAATATGAAGTCTTTAGGGAAGTGATGTGGTATCATGCTGACAGAACAGGACCCCAATAGCAAATGCCTGTCATACAAGGAAACCCGTCTTTCTTTAGATCTCTTTTATGAACTATGCTTTCGCTTGGAGTGCACCTTGTGTCAGGGCTGAAATAATGCTCGTGTCACGTACAACATCAACTCAAGTCAAACTTATGAAGTTAAGATCCATATTCTTGAGGCAGAAAACAAATCTTGCAGATTTTACTTCCAGGTCTCTAAAGAATAGATTGTGATGGATAGATCTTTACTCGCGTGAAAACCTTTCTCTTTGCCAAAGACATTAAGGAAATAATCTGCCACAGATGTATCTTTGTGTGAATAATTTAGTAGATCTAGGGAATCGTCACTAAACTAGTTGAGGGGATTGTATTCGTCTTGGACTTCTTTGATCTCCTTTGGCCGAGTTAGTAGCGAAGGTGAAATGGTCAAGTGAATTCTCTGCGATTACATGACAAATGAATTCAATAAGGAAACACAAGACGTATGTCGTTTTTGTTTTGTCAGTTCACGGAGTTAACTGTCTTTAATGCATACAAATGCTTCATTTCTTTGTGAATAACACAGTGTGATATAATCAGTTTATCCTTTGAAGGCCACACATCTGACTGGTTGCTATGTACAAATGTATTTCCTTTAATAATGAATATAGCAACAGATATTCGCTCTCCTTGGAATTCGGAAAATGGTGATGAAGTGTACTTCAATTTAAAGATTCATGTGATCTCTTCCGAGTTCAAACGATAATGTGTTTAAATGTATAGAAACGTCTTCACTCTAAAAAGGATATTAAAATGGGCTATGCACTGTGTTTTGCAAGTCCAAAGTGATGAAATGGTCACCAGAAACACTGTTTATTAAATAAAAAGGTCAATGTTTCTAAGTGAAATGTAAATTTCATTCCAAGATGATCATGTGCTTATTGTGTGTGGTAAAACTGAATAATGTCATCGGGGGTGCGGGGGTTTGTGGACAGCACATCAGAGTGGGTGGTACCCAAATTATTGTCTCACAATTGTAGTAATTTATAAAATTTAAGGGTGTAATTTAAAGGATTTAAAAATGTAATTGTAAGTGAAACTTGTCTCAAATAGTTAATCTTCCTTCATGAGGGTATCAGGGGCGAGGTGGGGGTGATACCATGATTTATGGCACCAGGCCTAGTGACTTCACTTGTTTATACCCAAACTGGTGGTATCGGAACTTTGTTACAAGCGTTGTTAATAAAAGCATGCAGATGAGCATGCGCACTACCAAACACACTGAGTTGTATCATTCTGTATTATCAACCAGCAAAATCACATTACATACACATACCCCAAAACGACATGCAAAAAAGACAAATGCGGTACAATTATAAAAAGGCAAATCATGTAAACTACCACTTTTCAACGTTAAAAAAATTGTGCTTGTGACAGATATTGTTATAACGGAACATAATCCAGACAAGCAATCATAAAAATTTAATATCCTACGTGAACACAAACTGATTCAAGAGAAATGATTCTTTTGCAACTCCTTTTTCTTCTCAAATAATGCTATTCTTCTGCCTGTATTTCTCGAACTTCTTGTGTATATCCAGCAGACCCAAGAACAGCATAACCAGTAAGGCAGCCATTCAATTTTGCAAGATTTGTTTCACGTTAAAATATGTCCTGTAAGTTGTATTTTATGTATCAGGCATTGTCTTATCTGTATCAGATATTTTAACTGTGTTTAAAGTACATGTATACGTATATCATAACATAGGTCTTCGATGTACACAGGTTAGATGAAAGTATAACGTTAACCAATTAAATAGAAAGTGGAAATACTATGACCATCATGATCAGTTAATTAATTAAATGACTCAGGAACATCCCTGTCTCTTCCACTAGCATACAGATAATCATTTTGAGTGAAGCGTTGGAGATAACCGATTGAAACCTTGATACGTTTTGAGTACCGATAAGACCTTCCATGAAATATGACACATTTTGAAAAAATAAGTTCCTTGCAACAGATTACATTCAGTAATTGAGAACAGCGTGTGCTTTGCGTGTATGGAAATCGTTTTTATTTCAATGAATGAATAAACTAGAAAGAGAGCATGAGAGTTGTTTATTAATTCATTAATTAGTTCTTCATATGTGGTATTTGCATAATGCTGTTCACTGAACTAATTAACTCATTGTGAACTAAGACGCGAGAATGGATTACATTACAATATGTTTGTGGCTTGTGAATGGCATTATCAAACTTGTACCCACAATTATCCAATTTATTGACTGACAATGTACCACTGTTATTACATGTGGGGCGCGGTTCAGCTGCAATAATGAAGAAATACATCCATACATGTAGGAGTAGATCCAAGATTTGGTGAAGGAGAAGGGCTCAATTTTCTAGTGCGGCGCCTGGCTTATGGAGCGCTATGCGCAACGCTCAAAATGGGGGATCCCGGGGCTTTCCCAGAACAGTTTGAAAAGTAGGAACCATTTGGTGTATTCTCTGACTTGTATCTCCGAGCGAAATGCTCGTCATAAGTGAGACTCGATCCCCCATCCTCAGCCCACTCCCTCTTCATGGATCGCCTGTGATATATGCACAGTTTTCAAAAAGCAAACAATGATTTGTTTCAAATATGTAAATAATGGTATGATACTTATTCGGTTTTCGTTCTTCCGGTGTTGGTGGTGATTGGCGTCGATCTGAATACGCAAGACAACCGACTGTACTTATATATGAACTGTAACTGGATATTATTATTGTTTGACCATTTCTGCAGACATGGTTTTTGGTTCTGAACCCAGCTTTAGTATGTGTGTCGTGCAAATTGTGGTAATCAATAATTGACAACATTTTAGTGTAACGTCGTATGTGTTATATGAGTGATTAAAGAGAAGTTCGTGTTAATTCTATAGACAAGAATGAACCAATGTCTCATTTACGAGGGGTGTTTTTGCATCAGACATAAGCTTGTAATATCGGTGTTTCAAACCATCAGCTTTTTGACAGAATCAATTTCGTGACGCGGTTGCTATACGAAACCAGTCTAGATACGCTTGAAGGCATACTTGTTGCTTTATATTCAGTTTCGTACACGCTACAAATTAGCAGAAGGCTGGACGGTTACAAGGCCCCCAATCACACTGTATTTCAAATGGCATCAGTTTTACCTCTCGGGCAAACGAGTCTTCGTCATGTGGTACTTTTCCGTCTCTATCGTCCTAACATACGGCTCACGTATACTGTCTCTACTGGCGTTAAGGCGAGCACTCAGTCAATGAATACCTGACAGTTAATGTTTTATTGAGGTTTGAAGTGTTTTAACATTGTTTATTGAAAAAAGTCTGTCATCAATTATTGCCTTCTGTTTAACCCCCGAAATATATACTACATACACATACGAACATTATTATTATTATTATTACTGAAACACTGAAAGGGTCCTCACTTAAGTTAGTCACAAATGAGATCGCCGCTTAGGTGGGGATCCACTCGGCCTCTATGCCCCCATAATGTACATATACATTATGTACCGAACAACGGGGTTCTGTATGCTTTGATGGTTGATCCAGATACTTCACTGAATAGCAGAGTAACCGGTCAGGAAATGAATAAGTTGATAATATTTTGTTCAACATATTTTTGACTGTACATTTTACTGGCGCATGGATAACGCGTGTAAAAAAATCATATACATGTACGTATGTCCCCCGAAATGTGTTAAATATGTATCTTGGCATCAGGAAAATGGACGATGTCTTTGTTATACGTACTGAAGCTCTATATTGAATGCAACTGAATTCCCAAGTCGTTTGGGTTAGCTGAGGAGGATTTGATACCTCGTTGATTTACTGCTTCGTTGAAAGATTACCAATTGACATTTTAACAATGACGTCAGAAAAGGCTATTCTGTGTCATGGGAATCTGTAATAATAACGTGTAAGAACAAAGTGTATCTGCACCAAACATACTGCAATTACTAACTGCAAAACATTTTGAACAGGGAAATGTAATGAATAATTATATGTTTAAAATAACAATCAGTTCAACCAGTCTTATAGAATCAACATTTATACGTTACTTTTCACAATTGTGTATTTGTAACCAGAGTAGATAGCTCGGTCGATTAATCAAACCCTCATATGTGATGTGAACACGCCAAGAAGCTTTTTCTGATTAACTGCTCCATTTGTTCTGCTGAACATTTCTAGTTAGTGGACATAACAGTCAATGTCTTATTGAAGCACAATGATAATTATGTCCCAACTGATATCAAATGCCTGTTCTTGACTGCTGGGCTAAAGTTATTTATTTGAACATTATTCAGAGAGAGAGAGAGAGAGAGAGAGAGCGAGAGAGACATACAGACATACAGACAGACAGAGACAGACAGAGAGAGAGAGCACAACCTAAATATGCAATATTGAAACAACATTTAATTCTTCTTGGTTTAATTTCAGATAATATCCGCTGATGAAGGGTGAGGCAATGGCTTCCATTAAGGATATAAAGGACTGGCTAATCAACAAATGTCGGATTCCACATATCAGTGTGCACACCCCCTCACGATCTCCTCCTTCTAAAGACAACGGCGGTCCTTTCAGGTCAATCGTGACTCCACAAACCATACCGGAATTTGTTATTCCTCGTTCTAGTGAATCCTCCCGTCATCAGAGCATTGATACGACTTCTAATGATGAGGAATTTAGTCATTCCAGTGAAAACAGCCTTCCGTGCTCAGCGCACACAAGCCCAGGAATATCTCCAAGAAGTTCGTTTTCGATGCTAGGTGTGCCACAAAATAAAAGCCCAGTTCATATAAGATCGGCACCAGTATCACCTAAACACGAAAGCAAGCGCATTGCAGAAGCATTTGGAGCAAGGTCATGGTCAAACATCGTTTACGTCAATGGAGACACGAACGCTGATCCGGCTTCTAAAGCAGCGATGGGATTGTCCCACTTTAAAACGAAAACATCGTATGGATTTACTACATTGAAAGAGGTTCCACATACTAGACGGAAAGAGTCATTATTCCATACTGGTGATATATCTTCTTTACATCTCTTGCCATTGTATAGTTTGAGAAAAGCAGCATCCCTTGATCACACTGACATCTCTATATTCCCTGACATTCAACGGAGATCAGTAGATTTACAAAACCGCCCTACTATAGTCAACTTCGCATGTGCTGATGAAGATAACCTGCCAAGGAGGGAAAGCAGTAGGCGCTCTCTGAAATATTACAGGAGACGTTCTTCTCTCCCTGGGCTGGCCGAGCAGACAAACGGAGCGGAAGACTCCAATGACGACAGCAGTTCGAATGAAAATATTTCTTGCAAGAGTCAAGGAACGACGTATTTGTCTCCCAAGGGAAACTCTACTGTAAAACGACATTCGTCCCCAGACTTTTCACCAACATCCACAAACCCACCATTCTTCGCCGACACACAAGCACGCTCATCATCTGTAAATAGTCTTTTTGTGCCTGGATCTACATTTCCACTCAAACAAAAACCGGTGTTTGGGGAACTTAAGTTTGCTTTTCATTATCTGCCAGACACCCGCCAGTTAAAAGTGTTACTTATAAGAGGTGAAAACCTCGGAGGTCATCACAGGCTGGACTGCCATGTAAATATCTTTGTTCGATTGTATTTGATGCCTGGCAAGATACAAAAGCAAACCTCCGAAGTCTTCAAACATTCAAAAGACCCAGTTTTTAATGAAGAGTTCTTCTTTAATGATCTGTCTTTCGAGGCTCTACAGAAGATGACGCTGAGGATCAAGCTGTACAATAAAGGACACCTTAAGCCAAATGAGTATTTAGGCGAACTTAACATGACTCTAGGGAAATTTGATCTGTTCCAGGAAAATCGAATGTGGCGTGACATTGAGCCGAAACGAGAAGGCGAGGTGAGACAATGTTTGAACGTCAAGTAATGAATGCTCTAGAGACAAGAACATTATTGGAGTTACTATTTTCAAATTGTTAGCTACCCGTGCCTACACGTTGTATTCTACATCAGTCTGACCATTATGAAAATTAAAACACAAGCATAGTCTTAAAACGTCACGTGTGAATGATTGCTAAAGCATAACATGTATTTTCGAGGTTACGGTCCTTGCTCAGTAGACTGATTTGATATTGAACAAGAAATTCGGGATTATGTGAATTTTGATGGTTAATACTTCTATACTAATGCACCTGTTGTGTAACGGTTGTATGTAAGATAGAAACGTGGTCCAATTTAATGTTTCCTCTTCACACACCAACATTTGAAACAATACATATACGTTAAAACATGTACATATCATGACAGATCCACTCAACCTACAACGCGTTTGGTACTTCTCCACCTCATGAAAGACAACGATCTCCTTTTAAGACCCCGGGTAGTACCAGATAACACTGAGTGCACTGTGAATCTCCGAAAATATTTTGAAAATGTTTGTAAATTCTTCGGAAAGCGATTGTGATGTGGCTTTCTACTTGAAAGTAGAAACTAAATACGTCTGCATCTATCAACACAAAGGGAGTACGGTGTCACTGAATGAGGCACACATTTTTACAATGTATGATTCACAGTTTATTTATTTCATACAAATAGCACCAGACCTATTTCGCATTCGGGGGCACGTATCCAACTTAATTAATTTTCACTTGTCTTTATCATACCACTCTGAGCCAACAGCCAAGAGCAAACGGTTACGTTTTGGCAGAAGTTGGTAACCGGGCTTTCGCTAATCTGATAAGCAACACATGTCTGCAACCCTCCTATTGATTGAGTAAGAACACTTACAAAAATACAGTGTAACGCTTAGGTTCACTGGCATACAGTGGGGCTAACAAGCGGACCTGAGTATTCTCCACGCACACTTCAAAAAACAGAATCCTGTTCAATTTTCCATCAGCTCGAATCTTTGTGCACTGCTTCCACAATCTCTCGCCTACATAATTGCCATTTGAGAAGATAGTTTAACTCACATATGTGAAAGTGTATTCATAAATGACGCATTCGTACCACGTTCTTTGAGATAACGAAGTGTGTCAAGTAATAGCCTCGTTTGATAATAACATTTCCTGTCCCCTACTTCCGCAGGAGGACCTCGGCCACCTGCAAGTGTCACTGGTCATTGATGACAAGACAAGGAAACTGAGTATCACAATAGGTCAGGCAACAGGACTTCCCCAACACCACATCACTGGACCGCCTGGTATTGTAGACACTTATTTTCTCTTTGTGATTCAATCCGTTCGTCACAGGGGTTCTAATGAAGTAACCTACTTCAGGCTTTAACTGATAATTGCAACTTAGTGTTTACATTTGCAGAGTCGAAGCACCTTTCGATTCGTTAGCAGCGAATTGGATGCATCCAAAAACTAGGATTTTGGATCTTGTATTATCCTTTTATTTGTAAAAAATGTGTACCAGCATATCTTACACCATTACGTATAATTTCGCATTGAAATTCAACGTTTTTGTTGGAACTGATCTGTATAATGCCCACAGCCACGTCACTTGTTCACGCCCCATGGCCCGATGTGTCTGAACTACTTCCTGCTGCCTGATTTTAATTGCGAAAACTTAAAGCCCCACGTTCAAAATGTCAGAAGTACATTTTGCAGACAGTTGTTTAGATGAGCTGGTGAGATACATGGTGCCAGCACTGCAATCGTAACTGGCACCATTGATTATTTGAAACATATCTTCAGGAACTGATACATTACGTTTCTGTTTAGTTTTTGTAAATTTCCGATTAGTTACGTGTATGAATAAAATAGTCATCAACCAATTGAGTAGAAATAGTTAATATCATATACGTGTATACTCAAACCAACTATTGAAGGGTCACTCATTGAGAATAGGCATAATATGGTAGGTTACTTTTGAAGCTTTGTTTTTCGCAGCTGTGATGTTAAAATCCACAATGATTGCTAATACACGATGGTTGATTACTGACGTTGTATGCAGCGACTTGTTGAAAACAAAACATGCAAAACATATGTCCCTTAAAACTGACTAGAAATATGACAGACGCCTAAACGTACCATATGAGTACAAACTACAATGACCGAAAATGACTTTCATATTATGCAGCTGCACATTTCCTCTGTTCACTTTAGACTTTAAACATGTATCATTAAACCTTAGTTACTTGTTTATTTGGGGCAATTGTACATCGGTCATTACGCCGACCTTTCAATAGTAGACTGAGTAATTAATATACAAATGAATGTTAAATATACAAATCAACAAAATGGTGTCCTTAGAGTTAATTTGTGCAGAGAGCGTGCATATCAGCTGACAGGAAATTGCCAGGAGACGGTATGTCTCCCCAAGGTTGGTGTCTCGTATCCGGCTTTCCTTGAGCAACTTGACAATTGGGTTAATCTTTCAGAAACCTGTATGTTCCATAAAACATGTACAAGTTGGACATTTCGAAATGTTAATTTATATAATGCTGACAGAAGGATGCAACGCTTAAAATGACTGACGCCAAGTCAGGTGTAATGAATAAATAAGTGATTGAATGTGTGCGAGAAGTATACGTTCTGATACGAAACACATTATTTTGGTAACGCAGGGACGAAAATATTTTCTGATAACAGAATACGTGTAGTTAAATATGTACAAGGCTCCTTGAAATATGTTATTTCAATGTGCGTGATCTCCTATGATTCCTAGCCAATAATGTGGTCTTTTAGCCCGGATCAAGGCCACACACATCGATTTCTTAATCAATGAAAACGTTGCCCTGACTACGTGAATTTCCTAGGAGAAAATATATACATTGTATATTGATTGGTCCAAAATATACAGAAATGTTACAATCAAATCAGGGATTACCTGTTTTCTAAAAGACTAACGACACCCGGAAATAGGAGCTGGGCATAAAATATGTCATTATAATGAGCAGTTCACTGTTTCGCGTGTTTCTCTCAGTGTCATTTAAGCCCCGTGGCAATGTATCCAATCACTAACGTCTTCATTATGTGCCTGATCAGATGTTTCTTGTGAGGATCTGGTTTCGAGAATTAAGTACAGTTCTGAACAAAACTTGCATGCTGTATACGTTCAATAATAAGTAAAATGATATCTTAAATAGGTAAGGACACATTTCAACGTGTGTCATTAAATTGGATATGTTTTCGTGTTTAATTTTGTTTAACTGTGAAGTAGATTTCTAGAAATATCATGCAACTAACACAAAGCTATTAATCCGTTGGTCATGCAGTGACAGTTGGCCCCATCTACATGTAATTTGAATCTCCTTAAAAAACAACAACTTTGTTTTCAATGTATGATATCAGTGGTAACCCTAATCCTGCTGCTAACAGGAATTTAATGTGTTGTGTGTGGGTCATGAACAAAGATGCGTTATCAGAAATTCTACCATGATCAGCTGGTGTGTGAGCAATTTGATTGGTTAATAAAAGGTATCAAATCAGCATAATACCCT
>JAUELE010083969.1:0-15081 GCA_031471655.1 Diodora aspera
ATTTTCATCAATACTTTGTTTAGTTTTCATTTGGTGTTTGATCAAACAGGTGTATACTTTCTTTTGAGCACTAGTTTTATATACACTTCCTTCTCATTGATCATTTGTGCATGCTTGAATATTAGTGTTCGTGCACCCGGATACACACACACACTTCGAATTTGCGTATACGTGCGTAGGTGCGTGTGTTCACGGTAACGCTCTATTCATGACGATGTCCCACGCTATGTATTATGACTATAACTTGAGAAGGATGAAGGAGTTTAAATCTTCATATCCTATCTGGTGAACCAGCTGCCTAAACCAACAATGTGGCACAAACACACAAACCTGCCAGAAGATGATTCACTGGGCTAATATTTACAAAAATTTTGATACGCTTTTGTCGTCGTTATCCAACAAATTCTTCCCTATTCAAAGATCAGCATCATATTTCGTGTACACGAAAACTTCTCCTCTTTTAGGCCTCGGTATAGCAGAGCCGTGAAGAAGAGCACACGTTTTTGCAGGCTTAGTGGATTCCTTCGGGACTTAGTGAGCGCTATCAGACATTGTCTTCTTGTCAAATCGCTCAAGATTCTTCCCACACCTGCGAGGTAAAAACACTCGAAACATACGCTTCGAGAGAGTGATTGTGGAAATTGGTTGTTAAGTAAAGATAACTCGTTTTAAGAAGTTTTTCGATTTGACTGCATGTGAAGAAACTGATGCGAAGGTATAAACAATCCTCATAAGCACAAATAAAGACAAATTGAATCAGAATTAATTAATTTTAAAATACATTTTACAGAGTGAAATGTAAGGCCTCTGAAGTGTTTCTTTAGTCTGAGTATTTAAATACAGTTACCTGTCTATATTGGCATGTGTGCACGTGTGTGCCAGTGTTCGTTCTTATCTTAATTATGCAGAACAGAATGGCACTGAAATGCAAACATTCTAATACGTTTGTGTATTTTGTTTTAATAAATACAATTTCTGGTATAAAACATGTATGTGCGTCATACAGCACTCAGTCTCTTGACGAAATAAAACTTGAATATAATAAAATAATTAAAAATATTTCATGGACTATTTTAAGTCTAACACAACGACACCTGGTGTTGAGAAAGTGATCGAATATTTTTATATTTGTATAATTTTTGTTAAAAAGTCAGTATATATCATCAAGCTATTGTACAATCTAATATCTTGAATAAAGTCTATTTTCCATTATAAGCATGCACACAAACGTATATAAACAGATTGTGGTGGAGCTGAGCTCACATGGTGAACATTACCATATTAGACATGTCGACACAAGTCGATGGGAGGGCTGCAATGGGAGTTAACGACAACAGTCACATTGTAATGAACTTTCACCAATATTGCTCGTCCTATATAGAAACAAACTTGATTATCAATTAACAGTTAGATTGGTAACTTTATTTGGTATTGGAAACGGGCACCTGCTCTTTACTGAGCTCTATTGGCTTCAACAGACTCTAGGCAACTGTATGTACTTTTGTCATCATACTCATGGCTATAGGTAATCCTGCTTGCGCTTGTGATAGGGACTTATTGACTTCAGTCGTACACAGGCAAACTATATAAAGGATGAGGCTTCTAGCAAGGGGTTTCTACATGAGCGGTATTTGAAAATATCATAAAACAACAATGCAATCTCTTTATGTTATATTTCATCATCCGATAATCGGGTAATAATTGAGACAATCTTTCCAGTTTCTCTGGTCACTCCCTATATAATTACCGCTTTCAAATGTATACTTTGTGCAGTGCCTGGTGTATGCGTATGTGTGCGTATGTGTGCGTATGTACGTACGTATGTATGTGTATATGGATTGTTGTGTGTGTTTGTGTGTGCACATGTGCGTTGTCAATTCATAAATTCGCATTTTGCAGCCAACGTCATGACCAGACATGCTCATCTTGCACTCTCATCTCGTTCCTATCGCTGTAACTGAATTAACACAGAATATAACCATAAGTCAACAAAAGTAAATACGAAAAACTGAAAAGAGGATGTCATTTTGGGGATTTAAAAATCCTTTTTACAATTATTGAAAAATATTCTTCAGTTGTGCAGATTCATGTATTTGATCAGGACAAGTCGTTACATTTTAAGCAAACAGAACGATGCATAATCTGCACGTTTCATATTATGATCTCTATTTATTCCAATAATACAAACATTGACAATTCTCATGGATTCACCCTCTAAGTACATATTGCAGGCACTTCTTTTCGCTGCCGTAGGTGGCACGATAGAGCCTCTTGTTTGCGTTTTCATGTTCATTATTTTCCCAAAATATTATATCATGAAATATAAACACTTTTAAAATCGCATATGACTATTTCCAGATCTAGCAAGTAGTCAGTTTTGCAATGTACCCACCTGTTCAAACAGGACTTCAAATTGCAGTTATGATCATGACCTACATTTTTTTTACCAAATATACATGTACATTTTAAAATTTTCGAGAGTGTGGTTTATGGTGAATATATGTTCTTCCCTCTTATAGCCTCTCCTTGTATGCCTAGTGATATCATGCAGAAGTAAATCTGATATTGCAAGGGTGATTTGATGATGTGAAATCTGCGAACAAGGAATCGTCCCGAAGATGACATTTACTCAATATAAAGGGTCTCACATGGTTATGTTCATTGTCATGTACAGTCATTGCTACCATTGGTGTTGTGCTACGTAGCCTCATGGGTATCACAAAGATAAGTGTGAAACCGGTTAACCAATGAATTTTGTCTTTTATTATTGTACTGTACATGGACTATAACATATTCCTTTATATAATTATATAAAATGAGATAAATATTTTTCTTTATAATGCAGGCAAAATAACAGATTTCTGAAGTCCTCTCGGCTGAAGCTAGTTTGACAAGTTTAATCTTCAACAGTAAGGATGCGCAGCGAACTGTTCCCAATGCATGTCTTTAAACATAGTATTTTCCGAAGCAAGGACACTAATACAGATAAACTGTAGTTGGTTATGGACATTTCATATTGGGTGTGGGTTTGCGATTGAAGTCGATGCAATCCAAATGATAGTTATGAAACCGTTTATAATTGAAAACCCATATGTTTCTGAAACACATTTCTATCCTTGAGTGTGTGTTTTGTATGCTTTGTGTGTGTGTGTGTGGGGGGGGGGGGTATTAATCAGTAGAGCACACAAGAAAAAATATAATGTCAGCAAGTTCCAATCCGGGTTGACATTTTATGAGAAGTACTTATCAGGAAGATCTGCCCCAGGAAGATCTGATATGCTGTCTCATCGTTGCATCACACATGCTTCGTTAGCCGCTTGCACGTTTCACAGCATCTTATGTTTACTGGTAGACTAAAATATAGTCTCTGAAGTAAGATTAAAATTTCTATTTAATTTTTAAAAAATTAAACCGATATTCATTTGTAATAAAGTAAATAAGATCCCAGAAAGACTGCTAACCTGAAGCTGCAGCTATCTAAACTGGGAAAATATCTAGACTGTATGCTTGTCTTTGTTAGAATAAAACTTCAGGGTCTAGACGACAGTTTACTGCTTCCGGTGGTTGTTTTCTTCAATACATTGATTCTGTCACAGATTGCTTGCCGAAAATGCTGCCTAAAATACCTTATATTATCTGCATGCAGCAATCCATAAACTCTGGACACCGGTTCGAAACCACAGAGTTGTATTCTTCTATGAAATCTTTTATAAATGCTTAAGCTGTTTATTAGGATTTTGCAACGTCATACATTTATCTAAAGTTCGTTTACAAAATTTGAAAGTGGAAAACTTGGGGTCTAAATCCTTCCTTCAAGGGTTACATTATTAATTTTGCTATGACGCAATCGAGCACACCAACAAAAATGGCGGACCTTCCGGTCACGTGATTGACACACGCTGGGCATATTTTTCAATTTCTCAATAGAGTGCTGGACGAGTTACCGGAATTATAACACACATGAGTTTTCCAACATCGAGACGAAGATATGACATTCCCTGAATCTGACAGCTCCGCTCTCTGTTGACTTTCTGTGTGTAATTTGAATGAAAATCAACAAATTTGCCTCATAACATCCGGGAGGTATTGGCCGGGCGAAATGCTCCACCATTAAATATTTGAACAAATTTGCCAGTATGAGGCAGAATAGTGGAAAAGCAATCCGCTCCTGATGCTAGGATTTACCATCGGGCGTCTGTCGGAATTTTAAATGACATTAGGCTTCAAGCAGATATCTCTGAGCACACACTCCCCCTTTAACGTCCTCCCCCAAAATTCATCTCAGAATTTGACCCGTGTCCTCTATGTACAGCGTATGTGATCGGCATACCTGGTAAAGCCTCTTTTGCAGGGGAGTTCTATGGTAGTTGTTACTTAGAGGGAGAGCAATGTGAGACTTGGTATCACCTGTGTTATGGTATTGTGTTTGTTCACACTAGTGTACGGCGAGAACCTAAGACTTACACGCTAAAAGGATTAAGTTGTATGGTTACTCTAATAATGACACGGTGATGTTAAGGTACTAGAGAAAAACACGTAGGCAATAAATCTACATCCGGATATGAGTGTCTCTGTTACTTTTGGTGATGTTAGCAGTAATATTATCATGATTATCTTCATGATCATAGTCATCATCATCATCATTGTCGTCTTCGTCAGCATCATTACATCATCATCATGGTCATCATCATCATCAATGCGTCGTCGTCGCCGTCATCATCATAACATCATCATCATGGTCATCATCATCATTGTAGCGCTTCATCATGCCTCACCATCATGGTAACATTTAAACCCAAGGGGGCCGGAGTGGGGATGGTGACTGTACGATCATCATCATCATCATCATCATCATCCTTGTAGCGCTTCATCATCACTATCATCATCATGGTAACACTTAAACCCAAGGGAACCGGTTGGGGGTGGTGTCTGTACGAACACTGATATAAAATAACAAATCTAAATATACATCTATTTTTCAAGATGTACACTGGGAAAGCATTTAATGTCATGAAGAAATCATGCAAGTCAGAACCTCTCATTACATTGTTAAGTTAATCCCTCTTATAAAGACTCTTTCCAGTTAATTACTTTGACTAAAAGTAACCCCAACCCCCGAAACCTGCACTTGATAATCCTTTTTATTCTTACCAGCCACGACGCCACTTCCTTGTACGAACACTTTAACACATAAGTGCGAAAGGTTTTCAAGTTTGCTTACAAAAGCCAGCCACGGAAATCTCAATTTAATTTTTGGAATACGATTTACATCGAAGGAAAAGTTGGGATTAATGGAGATCTTTGAAAAGCGAAATATATATGTTCTCTTACGTCCTGGAGCTGCCTATGTTTATTTAGCTAAAGCGGGCTGGGCCTTCTTTCATTTGCAAACAGGTGGATGATAATGATACACCTTCATTACAACTTATTACCATGCAAGGCGACGGATAGATACACCTAATGAACGGGTCGTACAAAGTAATGGAGAAGTATCCGGATGGTATTTTATAAAAGCTATCGGAAGGTGGCCTGGGTATAAGAGAATGAGTCATCTTATACATTGCTTTGTTGTTTGTCATCACATGAAAGACAAACCCTTCAGCATTTTCATCGCAAATTAATACAAAAGCGAACAAACGAACAAATGAATGAATGAAGAAGGAAAGAAGGCATGAAAGAAAGAATAAAGTTAGGACATGTTAAACATTAATACAATAAATACATACATAACATGCAAAAAATAATAAAAATGAATGGCTATAGCTAACGAATGAGTGAGTGCGTGAACGAATGAACGAATGAATGAATGATAAATACATATGTTGCAGCTTAGAAACAGAGCCGTAGACGTACATCGTGGTCCACACTTTAGAATGTTCCGTTTCGTGTCCTGAACATATTCCTATTCTCTGAAACCATGTTTATCGTATTGTAACTCCAAATCTCTTATATAAATATATGATTTCTATAGATACCGACATACCAAATCCAAAAGCCTTCGTTTAAGGTCATCAGAGCGGCCTTAGTTTCTAACCTGGAACCATGACTTCTTTTGGTTCCAGTCAGGTTCGGGATGATTATCTCTCCACCTTTCCGGTTATTCCGGGTGTCTGTCTATACTGGTAAGATAAGTGAGGTATTTACAACAGAAACAATATTCACGAACAATTGAACAAAAAGGAGTCTTATTGTAATTTTTCAACAATGTTCTTGACCGATAATATCAGATCATCAATTATTGCAAATCTTAAGAGACACATTTCTAGATCTGAAGTTATTTCACTTAAGCGAGCATGAGTTAATATCATATAAACAGGCTCACCACAAACTGAAATATATTTGTCTGTTTTCAGTAACCTTGTTTTACTTGGAAATCCCATAACTCCGTATTAATACAATTACAACAAAGATCACTAGAATCTCCCAACGAGAGGCCAGGAAATAAAAGGATAGAATAATTAATACGCCAAGACTTATTATTTGCTTTATTGACATTTATTCCGGCGTGAACTAAAAAGTTATTTGTTGCAAAGCTGAGCCGTCATGGTTTGCATTTCGTGGTCTTCAATTGGAATGTTAACTTGCTTCAAATAATAGTAATTCCTATACAATTCAAGCGAACTCGTGGAAATAACGGTTCTTGCATAGCTCACTTTAAATAATGCATGCAAATTGTAGCTTTTATCACCAGGCCGGATGTCTTTTTCTTGTTTTCAATCCTGACAAAATCGTCACATCTTCTTGTTCAATGCGAAAATAACATGTATTTGGTCGTAACCAGTCCCGATATTTGAATATAATCTTTCGCTGGCGATGAAATATATGTAAGCCTATAATTTGCACAGCGATTTGCCACTTATATCCGGAATTCTATCTGGGAATTCTTCATTTCTATTCATAACGGCCATGCAGGTTATCGTTGGCGGCAAAGCGATGTTCTTGTAGGGGGATGATTGCATGGGGTGTTTATTGCCGGTTAGAACCCAACAGTTGCCATTGAAGCCAATTACAGCTTATGTCTGCCTACGTAGATGGTCCCGATGTATCACCACAATTACCCTCGCTGACCGTTAATATGGAACTGTGATATTTCTCCACTCAATTTATAGCTTTGTTCCAATAAGGTACAAATCAGAAAACGAATTAAGAATGCTCAATCGGGGCTAGTTGATGTTTAAACATGTTTTGATGCAGGACAAAGCCAATTTGAACCTCAGAGCCAAGACACAGGACAAATATGACGCCGTGTTATTAGAATGCTAATAGCTGGATGAGATCCTGGCTGATCTGGCGATGCCACGAGACAGACTTAACTTTCAATCAGTTGAGAAAAGCGTCATAAATAAACGTCGTCCAATGTGGGGGAACTCGTTTCGAATTTCACCAGGTGCGTATTAAATTTGGGTAAATGAAAAGCTACACGCAATAAGACCAGATATCGAACCTAACATCAGAGGTTGCACAATAATAGTCCTTGTCTAACCTTTTGTAATGGTCCTTTGTGCAAAAGAATTAATTCCAGTAGCATGACTAACATTTTGTGACAGTTCTTTATGCAACATACGTTATACCAAGAGCATCATTTACTTCTCTGCTCGAGTTCACATACATACTTTTATTTCATCCTAACATAACATCTTATAACATACTTAACGGGGTGTGGGGGTCCTTAATGTAAACAATTGAGACGCTGTAACTTTTCTCGATATTTTGGGTATGAGGATTACCAAACTGTCCAGAGTGCATGATGTCAACAATCGTTCCAAATTTACCTTGAATTAAGAATTTAAAGTTTTTAATTAAGACCCCTTAGATTCCCTTATCTGGTGGCTGAAATTTGAAAGAGTGACAAATATAAGAAGTGATACTCATCTCTGAAACTCTCCCAAGACATTTCAGAAATGTCAGTGTATCTGGATGAAATGTGCCCCAGCAACCCAATGCTAATCGTCAAAGACAAGTGAAATCTGTTGGCTTCATTTCCCTGTATGTGTATGCAGTGTCCCTGTATTGTCTCGTCTCTCTGTCCCCTTTATCATCTTTCATGAAGGCGGAAAGAATCTGAAAAATAAAACATAAACCCTTAATCTAAGAAATAAACTGCAAATAGTCTTTTAACAAGACTCCGAGTAAAACCTTTTGAAACTGAGTCTTTTCCAGTTATATCCAGCTGATGGAGGATATGACAACTATGTGGCACCAGAAGCTTCCAGTCTGTGGATCCATACTCTTGGACCGGACTTTCTGTCGAGATCCGAGCCACCACGGATCTTCCATCATTCAATCACCAGATAAAAACTCCCTTGTTTCGTGAGCAGTCCTTGTATGACTGGCATTACGTCCAGTTAAAGCGTATCGGTGCAGCGCTGCGCTTGAATCTTGCGCTTTTTTTCTATAATGATGACAATGCAGAAAGTGTGTGCCTGGAAGAGTAACATCATCGATAATTGTAATATATACATAATGATGCTGCTCTACGAATATATTTTATCCTGCAATATGTTGTCAAACCTACGTGCTTGCATCTGGCGCTAAATTTCTATAATGATGACTATATTTCTGTATATATATCTCTCTTGAAATATGTTGTCCAACCTAAGAGTCTTTATAACAGGTTAATTGTTAATAAACCCATAATAATAACTTACATGTGGTCAGAATTCCAAACTCTCTGAATTATCTCCCTTTATTTCTCCAAACGTTGCAGTGACCGATTAATTTTCGCATATATCACCCGAATAAATATTTAATATAGGGAGTTCGTGAGATATCCATAGAGACGAGACAAAATGCGAAACTGAATGACAAGTCAAAAATACTTAATGGTATCGTCCATGTTTATGATATACTCCCATAACTCTGGAGCCAGGATGTCACAGCGGATTATTCAACAGACGACTTCAAATGTTAGATATGAATTTGTCGTGTGGACGCTAGCATGGAGGAAATGAAATAATTAGTCTCGTTGATGATAGTTCGAAGGTGGCGCTTTACCATCACTGCGGAAGGAAGATGTTGTCTATGAATGATGTAGTGACAGTATATCGTATGATCAGCTGGGTTTAAATTCCCGACCGAGGGTGAAGTTGTTCAGACAGAGCAATGCAGGCCGACGTTCAAATACATACTTGACCTGTTTAGGGCGGGAGGAGAAACCGGAGCAATTTATAATCGCGAGGTATACTGTATTATTGCCGTGGATGACCCTTTGTTTGTAATTTATAAGATTGGCTGTTCTTTAGTGACAAACCAGTGTTCCTGACTACAAACAGAGACGGGTTTCTGTTACGTCAAAACTAACTTTAATCTCAGCTGAACGAGTCAGCGTTGCATGTATACATGTAGACTTGTGTCAGAAACCTGTAAATGTTCTTATATATATAGCTGACAGTTAGTTAGTTTTATATATATAAAGCGGAGGCGGGTAATTTATTCCTGTGACTATCAGACCCGAGAAGAGATGACTATAGAGTAAGAGGTTCCATTTCTATGCCTTGACTCAGGGTCTCGATAAAAGTCTAGTATACATTAACTATTTAAAGAAGACCGTTGCATCTTCAAACTACTGACCTATTAACCCTGCTTAAAAAATACGTAAGGAGTAATGCGTTTTCTGAATGGTATTCTGCAGCTATTCGTCGTGTATCTGCTGCTCAAATTTCAATTATACTTTCTTGTTACTTTTGTTACAAAATAAGCGACAAAGAGTGGAGATTCTTGAGGCAAGTATTTAAACTATCTTGTATACACGAATTTAATGTCCGCAGTTGCAGATGGGTTGCACTGAGAATGAAAACATAATTCCAGTGACACAATTCAATTGGCGAGCTTACCTTTAGGCAGGAACGCAGACTCGTCCCAATCATTTAAAAAACACGAAAAGGAAAGAAAGTCTGATATGTAACTAAATATTAGTGAGTATTCATTAGTGAGTATTCATTAGTGAGTATTCATTAGTGAGTATTCCAGTTCGCAAGAAGCTCGGACTCGCCTCACCAGGGCTTCGCTCTGGACCCGTTGGCGGCCTTTTGTCAAGACCCTAAGACAGTAAAGTTCCTTAAATATATGTTAAATCAGAGGCAGGTTATTATTATTAATTGGCTACATGTGCATATGTCCTTTGCTAGCTGTCCTCGAGGCAGGGCCAAACAGAGATGACTATGGTTGAGTAAGATGTTCAGTCTGTGCCTTGACTAAGGGTCTTGACAAAAGCCTTGGTGGCCCACTGACCCCTTGCTGTACGTCATGGACATATTGTCACGAGACTAGTCATGCCCCTGAACGCTTATTATTGCAGTTCAATTCCAAACATTTTAGTGCGTATTGGGTGTCGACTAGATTTTTGTCAAGACCCTGAGTCAAGGCATAGAAAACTGAACATTTCCCTCTACCATAGCCATCTCTGGTTAGCCCTGAATATAGTCCTAGGAATAAATATTTACCTCCGATATTACATACATGTATATATATTTAGGAAACTTTATACAGCCTTAGGGTCTTGACAAAAGTCTAGGTGTCCACATCAGGAGGGATGACAGTCTAGTCATTTAATACCATTTTAGAAGTGCAATTTTGGCTGGAACTCTTCAGTCTGGTACGACCGGATGTCCAGGGTATTGGGGTTTGAAGTGGAGGTGACACCACGAGTTACAACACCGGGAGACACTAACCCTAGTGACGCCCCTTAGATAAAACAATGTCCGACAAACATGTAACATAGATAAACGGAAGTAAAAATGTGAAACCAAAACCGTATGATAGACTCAGACTCTTCACATACCTCTTACACAACATGACGGACTTGACTTAATCTGCTATTTCAGTTCAGTACATTACATGTTTGGGGGGAGTTTTTCTCGCCAACGCGTTTGTAATTACATCAAGTCTTTGGGTCTTGTCACTTGCAAATGCAGCATACTTTTTTTCAACTGTATCAGGATTTTTTTTCCATCTTGGTTGCAAACAAGGTTCTAAATTATTACTGCATCTTCTAGGATCCGCCCAAACTGTCAAAGATCAAGTACCAAAATATTCTCGGATTTAGTATAAATGACAATATTCCGAATGCCTTCCTATTAGTGAGGTAAAACTTGTGAAGATGTACTGCTTTCGGGAATGACAAAGTGTCGTTTATTAACAGCTATCCCTGTGGTTCATCTACGCCTGTCGGAAACATGAACCGTTTTGCTTAAATAAGCATTTCGTATGATACATAATTGGATGCTGTTTGGAGTTTCTTGTGGTACACGAACCTCGGGGAATCTCTTGATCACGATTTCATTATAGAAACAGAAATAATGTAGTATATATATCCACGTTGATGTGAACTGGCTGTTGGCTGTATATTGCTATTCCATTGTTGTTGTTGTTCTCCTTGTTGTTGTTCTTGGTGTTGTTCTTGGTGTTGTTGTTATTCCGGTGAGTGTGTTTAACGTTCCCTTTCTGGCATGGATGATCGGAAATAAGCTTAATCTACAAAATTATGTTCATACTACCAAAAGAAAATTCAAATAATAAAATCAGAAAAGGAGCCCAGAGAAATTCCTAATTTCTGGCCCTATTGCTGAGAATTCCTAGACTTGCTTAATATCTAGACTTGGGCAGGCTCCATTTTGTTTGTATGCTCTAGGGTCTTGGAGACAGACAAGGATGATCTCTGAAGCGTCAAGTTAGTTACGTTGGAGACCATAATGAATAACAAGTTCGGAGGTGTACGATTTGATGTGGTGACTAGGTCTGTAAAATCAATGAAATTATGAATGTGTGTACTAAATTTACAGAAGCTGCAGAGTTTCTTTGGATAGGATTCGAACTCATACCTTCCGGATGTCTGATGCTCTAATTCGAACTGTTTCTCCTGCTTACAGCTGGATAGATGATGATACCCCAGTTATACAATTAGTAAAGCTTGTAGGGAGCTTTCTCGAACGGGGTACATTTTGACTAACCCACAACCATTTGTGCCCAAATTGTACCCGGGGCATTATTAGGTAGTCCGCTGTTGGGTACAGACCCCCATCTGCATATGTAAACCAAATAAACAGTATGAGTACCACTAGCGACACACGGTTTAAAAGTAGGGCTAACTTTTGCACGCATTTTAAAAAAACAATCTTATCACACATTTCTTTTACAATGGACGTTTTGTGGCCTTTAACAACCTTTCCTGAATTAAGATTCTGATGCTTTTTGAAGTTTCAGGGTCGTTGGCTTGACATACGATGGAATTCCTTCATTTAAACGTCTGATTCAGTTACCCAACTCTCAAAACATAAGAGAAATCATCCGTTATACAACTGTCAGTCATTATTTTGGGACTTGTTATTTGCTTACATTAAATAAATCACAGAATTGATGATGTTTTGTTCAACCGCCAAGGGGATATAACTCTCAATATTTCAACAATGTATCCCGGAAGGGCGAAATGGGGTCACATTCCATAGCACCGATGCCACCTCAGTTGACGATAACGTGTCCGCTTCCATCAATGTGTACACAATAAAATAACAGGTGCATTGTGTTTGATATTTGTGGCCTCTTTTTGTTTCCTTACACGATTGTGACAAAATCTTCGATATGCATGACTCGAGCAAAATGTGAACCATCTGGCCAATAAGCTGCGTCAATATCGGTCACGTGACATGGCAAGCTTGTAAATATTAGTCACGTGACTGATATGAGCACGAACGGAATTCCCGAAATTCTGGCATGGCAATATGGGAGAATACAAATGGTGTTAAGCCATTCAAAATATGGCTCCAAGGCAATAGACATACCGCGAAGACAAACAGGCTATGACCCTCTCTTTAAACCGTCTGGACCATACGTTAATACAACTAGGCTAATGGCTGCTCCGAGGTAGCTGGACATTTGGAAATTGTGAAATGACCATAATGGCGGAAACTGAGAAATGGCTTAAGTTATGCATGGTTATTGTGCGAACAATTTCTTAGCATTCCTCTTTCCCGTATTCTACTTAAATAAATGAATGAATGCGTAAGTAAGTAAGTACCACTGGTTATAACTTTAATAGCACCTTATAAGTTTTAACTTTAATAGCACCTTATAAATTATATATTTTTAAAATGTCTTACTTAGTAATCAGTCAATCGATTAACAAATCCATCCATCAATCAAGCAGTCAATCCAAAAATCTGTTAATATGACAAAAGCACGATTAGTGAAGCACTTAATAATTGTTATTTCTTGGCTTGAAGTTCAGTTAACATAGGAAAAAGCATAAGATTTCATGTATGGCCAGTGGTACTGCTAGTTTGCATTTAGTTTACCAGGGCTGGACGCCTAACTAGGCACGAACAACGGGTCTAAATCAAATTTTGCCCACAACAAAAATAACCTTCTTGTGCGTCGTGGGTGTCTGATATTCAGCCGGGGAATAAGTTTCTTCTATCGACCATAACAAGTTAAGATTAATCTTAGCGACTCGGTTAATTTTAAAACCAACGTCACAAATATTTGTATTTATTTCTCAAAACAATCTGGGAGGGATTTTAGGACATGTAGTACAGCTTGCAGTTACTTTGTCAACTGGAATGATGGTTAAAACTAGGTTTAAAAAGTCGATCTTAAGAGTTTACGATCAACTTAGCGCTAAGATCGCTTTGTGAAACAGGGCCCAGGTTCGGCATGGAAGGCGCGTGCCTGTTTGTCATTCCAATTATATATCTTAGGTCCTCAACCATGTGCTTAGCACATTTGAAAATTCTTTAAATCACTGTGATCAATTTCCACTCCCCACGCAAATAAAACAGAGTTATTTGCTTTTCAGGTCGGAAGCCCGCAAGCGTGCGTCAAGCCAAAGAATTCATTTCCCAGTCAAGACATTCGTGGTTAGCTCCCTTTATACCCAGTTTCATAAAAATACCTTTTTGGATTCTTGCTCTCTACCGCAACAAATTCTGAGCAGTTCTCAAAGGATCGTCTGAAACCCTTTCAAAACGATTTACATTTTATATCGTGTAGTCTCACTGTAATAAACGGAACTCCAAGACTTGCCTCCCCTGCGTTTCAGTGTTCTCTTGGACATGAATGGTGTGGTAATTTTGAAATGGTGAGTAAAATCTGGAGACTCACAGCTATATGCCTACGAAGACTACATGATGCATGTTTATGAAATAATATCAGTTAAAATGGGCTATTTATCACGAAGGGTTCATGATTTCTTCAACTGAGCGTAATTTGCAACTATCTGCACTTATTAAGTAATAATATTTCTTCAAACATTATATTTATATCGTTGTCATGGGGACAAACGTTTTTTATTCACTTCAGAGGATATAGACATACATACACAGTGAATCATTTGACAAATATACAATACATTCATACAACATTTTTAGCAGATAATAAAATAGGCGGCCCTACATGCCAAGGTCGGGTTAATGTAGATCTACCCCATTTCGTATAGAAGGTATCCAAATTGTTATTTTCTCCAGCAATTAACTATTTTCTGATGTTGTTTATAGTATTTCTGAAATTGGATAAATAAGGGTCATTCTTATTAATACTGCATATGTATATGCGATATTTTGCTGCAAGTGTAATATGATTAAGTACTTTAATTCCAAAGAGTATCGTTGATATCATCGGTCTTTACTGCATATTTTCTAACATATATAGCCCCAGAGTCAAGGCAGTCTTTCAAGAAAGGGTTCAAAACGAACTAAAAGTTAGAAATGTTGGCACCAAGTTTAAATAGATCGCTGAAACGAAATTCACATAAATCAAAGTTGGTAGTTTAAATAAAATATGGTCTGAGATTGGATATGTTTAACGAGTGTATGAGTGTATGTCCATCATTCTGAACCCACCTTTTCTCGTGAGATATGTTCTTTATATTTGATCTGTCTTATCTTTCCGTATAAATTTGAACCTAGGAACTTAATGAGCCATCTCATATCAGTAATACCAGTCCCTGAGGTTGTGTTCATGCATTCAATCTTATATCTTGAAATGCTAGTCCCGGTTGTTGTGTTCATGCATGTCTGAACGTTGAAGCTTATTGAGCATGTTGGTCCATCTCATATCTTGAAATACCAGTCCCTGTGGTTGTGTTCATGC
>JAUELE010084080.1:0-15081 GCA_031471655.1 Diodora aspera
TTGCACTTGTCGATGGACTGGTTGTTGCACTTGTCGATGGACTGGTCGTTGCACTTGTCAATGGACTGTTTGTTGCATTTGTCGATGGACTGGTTGTTGCACTTGTCAAACGACTTGTTGCACTTGACAACGGACTGGCTGTTGCATTTGTCGATGGACTAGTTGTTGCACTTATCATAGGACTGGTTGTTACACTTGTCGATGGATTGGTTGTTGAACTTGTCGATGGACTGGCCGTTGCACTTGTCAATGGACTGGTTGTTGCACTTGTCAATGGACTGGCTGTTGCACTTGTCGATGGATTGGTTGTTGCACTTGTCGATATACTGGTTGTTGCACTTGTCAAAGGACTGGTTGTTGCACTTGTCAATGGACTGGTTGTTGCACTTGTCAATGGACTTGTTGTTGCACTTGTCGATGGACTGGTTGTTGCACTTGTCGATGGACTGGTCGTTGCACTTGTCAATGGACTGTTTGTTGCACTTGTCGATGGACTGGTTGTTGCACTTGTCAATGGACTGGTTGTTGAACTGATGTTTTGATTTGTAGTAGCACTGGTGACTTGACTGGTCTCCGGATTTCTTGCACTTGTACTTGGACTGATGGTGGCACCGTTGGTTTTGGTTGTGTCTGGGTATAGACTGGTTGTTGCACTTGTCAAATGACTGGTTGATGCCCTGTTTGTTTGAATGGTCGAGGGACTGTCAGTAGCACTGTCGGTTGCACTTGTTGTGGTACTTGTGATGGAACTAGTTACCCGAACGGTATGTGGTGTTGTAGCACTGGGACCTGCACTTGTTATGGGACTGGTGGTGACAGTGTTGCTTTGGGAACTGCTTCTGGGACTGGTGGCGTGATGTGTTGTAGCATTGATAGTTGTAGGACCTGTAGTTGATACTTGTTTGGGACATTCTTTAATGATTTCATCATCTTCAGCGCAGGAGCTCGAGTTTAATACACATAGGTCAAGAGTACTATCCCACTGCATTTGTCCTTCAGCACCATTAGGACATTCAAATAGGTGTCCTAATCCATCGGCACAAACCATAAATGTTATACATGCTCCACAATACTGAAACACACCAGTCACCATATTTGAACAAGTCTTTACACAACAAGACTTTGTGCCAGTTGATGAAGTTGTCAAAGCTTCTGTTGTTTCTGTAACATTTTGGACATTATTCGAGGTAGCCGAACTAAAACGATTAGATGCTTTGGTTATGGTGACATTTGTTGTCGAGTCAGTAGTCTCCTTTGTAATGAATGTGTTGGGGTTAGTTGTTTCAGAACGTGTTTCAAGAGTGCTAGATGTATTCCGTGTTGCAACATATGTTGTGCTCGTTGCTTTATTGGTTTCTCCTTTTGCCTGTGTTGTGAGAACTGATGGATTATTTCCTCTTGTTGTGGGATCTGTGTCACCTGTGCTTATATCACTTAACGTTGTACTTGACTTTGTTACTGAAGGTTCATGAGTATTTACACATTCAGGTATGGTCATATCATTCGACAAACAGGTACTTGAATTGACTACACACTGGTCAACACTGCTGTCCCACTGAAGCTGTTGAGAAGCGAGCACAGGACAATTAAATACTCTATCCTGGCTACCAGCACAAACTATAAAACCAGTGCATGTATCACACAGTGGGAAAACACCGGTAATTTGATGAGTGCAGCTTGTGAGGCAACATGATTTTGGATTGACTGTTAATCCTGTGTTATCGTGTGATGTCACACGTTCAGTAGAACTTGGCATTTGTTCTGTTGTACTAGTGCTTGTTTTAGAACTAGTTGTCGCAGTGGGGGTCTGACTAGTCTTTGGACTGTTGGTAGTACCGGGTGTAGCACTGGTTGTTGCCCTGGTGATATGTCTGGTCGTGGGATTTGTGACAGCACTGTTGGGTTCGCTTGTTGTTAGCCAGGTTGTGACAACGGTTTTTTGACTCATCGTTGAACTGGTCGTAGCACTGGTAGCTGCACTAGGTGTAGGTATAGCGGTAGCACTAGTGGCTGAGGTTAGGCGAGAACTTGTCACATCACTTGAACTTGTAGTGGCACTGATTGATGTACTAGTGGTTTGACTTGTTATTGGATTTGTAGTAGCACTAGCTGTTCCCTTTGTTGCAACTTTGGTGATAGCACTGGTTGCTTTCCCTTCTGTGGAACTGATGATTTGCCTTGTCGTTGTACTTGTAGTTGCACTGGTTGTTTTTGTTGAACTTTTGGTAGTTTTACTGGTGACTTGACTATGTGTTTGGCTTCCACTGGTTCCTGTCGTTGTGCCTGTTGTAGGATTTGTTGATATGCTGTTTGTTTGAATAACAATTGGATTTGAAGTAGCATATGGTGTTGTGTTTGCTTTAAGATCAAGTGTGGTTCTGCTGGTTAGGCGCGTAGTTGTTTCACCTGTTGTAGCTCTGGTAATGTGACTGGTCGTTTGATTTTTAGCATCCATTGTTGCGCTTTTTGAGAGGCTTGTGAAACTGCTGGTTTCGCTGGTCATTGAACTTATAGGAGTACTGGTTGTTTTCGTGTTGGTTTTGGCGCTTGTGGTTTGACTTGCAGCAGAGCCGGGGATTTCACTTGTTGTATGACTTGTTTTTTCAGTTGGATGGCTGGTCGGTTGAGATGTGGGGGTACTAGCTGTAGTGACCTGGCTTGTTGTTGATATTTGGTGCGGGCACTCCTTAACATTTTCACTCGCATGACACGTACTCGAGTTCAGTACACAGCGATCAACTGAACCATCCCATTGCATTTGTTTTTCAGCAACAACAGGGCATTCAAATGTGTATCCTATTCCATTTGCACATACCATGAACTTTGTACATGCATCACAGTATTGAAATACACCAGTCACTATTTGTGAACAAGTAGTTACACAACAGGACTTCGTGTCAGGTGTTACTGGCGTTTGCAATTCTGTCTTAGCTGTGGTAGCACTTGTGCTAGCATCAATGATTTGACTTGTGATTAGACTTGTAGTTGTACTTTCTGTGACCCTTATCGTGGCAGTGGTGTTTGCACTTGTACTTCCTCTAGCGCTGGTTGCACGAGAACTATTACCACTGGTTATTGAAGTAGTGGGTGTACCTGTGGTAGTTGCACTTGCTGTAGAACTGGTTGTTGTGCTTGTTTCAACCCGCATTGTGAAGTGTGTGAACGTTTTGCTGGTCGTCTGACTGGTATTATCATTTATTGTTGTATTTGCCGTTTCACTGTTCACGTTCCCAGTGTTTTGGTTTGTGGTTTGACTTGTGGTACCACTGGTTGTTGAGCTAATTGTGACCCCAGTGTTTAGGCTTGTGGTTGGCATTGACGTGGCACTAGTTGTTGAACTTATTGCGATCCCAGTGTTTCCCCTAGTGGCTTGCATTGACGTGACACTAGTTGTTGGACTTACTGCGACCCCAGTGTTTCCACTACTGACTGGCATTGATGTAGCAGTGGTTGTTGAACTCATTGTTACCCCAGTGGTTCGACTGGTGCTTGTCATTGACGTAGCACTGGTTGTTGAATTTAACGTGACCCCAGTGTTTTGACTAGTGCCTGGCCTTGACGTAGCACTGGTTGTCAAGTTTGTAACTCCAGCTGTTCCCCTGGTGTCTTGAATATCACTTGTGCTCTTATGTGTTGCGGCACCGGTTGTGGCACTGGTATATTGACTCGGAAATGGACTCTTGTTTGTGGTACTTGTGGTAGTAGGTGTACTGTAGGACTGGCTGTTTTTGATACTTGTTTGTGCACTGGTTGGAGGACTGGTTTCAGAGATGCCGGAATCGCGTGTCCCACTAGATGTTGGATCTGTAGAAACTAGTGGTTCAGTAACTGTATTGTGGCTTATGTTTTCGCTGGATGAAAAAGTGTTTACATGACTGGTGGTTACACTTCTCATAGTAGTTTCTTCTGGTTTACTGGTACTGGACCTACTGAAAGGTGTGGTCGATTTACTTGAGATTGTTATTGTTGCACCCGCGCACTTTACATTACCGTTTGCGCCAATTAAACATGTGCTTGAGTTTGATACACATCTATCAACACTGCTGTCCCATTGAAGTTTATTTTGGGAAAGAATAGGACATTGAAATACAGTGTTTCTGCCATCTGCACAGACCAGGAAGCTGGTACAGCTATCACACAACTGATAAACACCCGTTACCTTTCCAGGACAGGTTGTAACGCAACATGACTGTTCCTCTGCTACAGTAGATGGAGTCTTTGACAGAGTAGTTCCTGTCGAAGTAGTTGTCTGGGTACCAATCTCTGGAGAAATGAGTTTAGTAATCTTGTTTGTAGACACAATGCCAGTTGTTATTGGATTTGCTGTCGATCCTGAAAGAGATTTAGTAGTTGGAACTGTTTGTTCTCCACTGAACGTAGATCTAGAATATGCTGTGAACATTTCATCAGAAGTTGCGAATGAGCTAGCTGCTGTCGAAGAACCTCCTGTTTCAGAGGTGGATTTGCCACTATTTTCTTCTGGAGTAGAGCTAGTATGTCCTTTCGTGGACATGGTGTTCGTCGTTGTTGAAAATGTTGATGTGTGGACATCAGTTGATTGTTCATTTGTCGATGAAGTTGTTAACATGTTATTTGCAGTCTCGGATGTAAATAACCCTTCTTCCGTTGACTGAGTTCTGTGACTAATCTTCGATTGCTTAGACGACTCTGTATTTCCACGAGATGACGTTGTTGTAGGGGTAGATGTTGATTCAAAGGAAACTCTACTTGAATAGGTCCCTTCAGAGAGACCGGTAGTGGTATATGTAGAATTGGAGTTAGCATTATTTTGGTTTTGCGTTGCACTGGCTGCAGATCCAGTTGTAAAGGTATGAGGTGTCTTTGGGTGGGCACTTGTTGATGTTCTTGGGTAAATAGTGGTTGACTGAGTCATGTGTGTACGGGAACTATCAGTGTGGGTAATAGCATCCTGCTGTGTGGTATCCCTTGTTGCACTTGTCCTGGGTTGGTTTGTATCTGTTGGGATCTCAGACACAGTCACCCTGTCAGTGAGGGAGGGAGTTGTTAAGCGTGAACCAGTAGCAATATTTCCATTGGTAGTTGAAACATCTTTTAAAGTGGGAGTTTGATCTCCATTCGACAGGTCTTGAAAACATCTAGCATTAATGTCTTCCCCAGGTTTGCATGTGCTTGAATTAGATATGCATCGATCAACACTGCTGTCCCAAAGTGATTGCCCTTCCTCCGTAACTGGACATTGAAACGTTACCCCTGTTCCATACTGGCATACAAGAAAGCTTGTGCACGTGTGACAGTACTGGAATACCCCTGTTACTTGCAGGGGACATTCAGTTATACAACACAACTCTGGAACTTGTGATGTAGGTCTTTCAGTAGACTCTGTGCTTGGCATTTCTGAAATGGCTGGGGTGTTACTTGAGTGCGGATTTGTAGTAGAAGCGCGACTACTGTACACAGATTTAGTTGAGCTAGTGCCTTCTTTCTTTGAGGCAGTCGCTGCTGAGTAAGTAGCAGGAGCTGAAAACTTTGATGTAAAATTATCTGTAGTTGGAAGTGATGTCAGAGGAAACTTTGTTTTTTCTGTTGAAGTAGCCTCAGTGTCTGTAGATCTGAAAGTAGGAAAGGTAGTAGATGTGTCTGTTGTAACAGAAGTGGTTGTAGCGGGTAGAGATGTAGTGGTATCACGATTTACATTATCTGTCGATCTCATCGTCGTAACTGTGTCAGATGTATCTCTTGAATCATTTGTGTTTGTAGCTGCTGTTATTGATGTGGGCGTAGTAAATTGATAGGTTGCATCAGAAGTAAGAACATTTGGAATATCCGTAGTTGTGGTTCTAGTAGTTGAATCCGTTGCATCAGGAGTCATAGCAAAAGTGGATGGGGATGTAGTGGATCGGTCAGAGGTCATATCAGTTACAGCTGATGTGGATGTACTTGATCGACCTGTTACATCAGGAGTCATATCCTTCCAATCATTAGTAGCTGTTGTATATGTGGGTGTAGTGGATTGGTCTGTTGAATCAGAAGTTAGAACATTTGAAATATTCTTGGTTGTGGTTGTAGTAAATGGATCTGTTGCATCAGAAGTCATATCCGTTGAACCATTAGTGGTTATAGTAGATGCAGGTGTATTGGATTCGTCTGTGGTAGCAGTTGGTTTATCCGCAGATGTAGCTGATTGTTCTGTTGTATAAGACGTCACAACAGTTGGACTATCTGTGGTTGTAGCTGGAGGCAGTGTAGTAGATGAATATGTTGTATCAGAGTTTATATCAGTTACAGCGGTGTTGGATGTAGTAGTTGAGTCTGTTGTATTAGAAGAGATAACATTTGAATCATTTGCGGTTGCAGCTGTTGTGAGAGTAGTCGATGTCAAGGCAGTCGAACTATCCGATGTTATAACTCTTGCGAGTGTAGTCGACTGAACTGTTGTATCAGAAATCGTAGAGGTTGAGCTTTTGGTTGCTTGAGTTACGATATATGTAGTGCCATTTGCACGACTTGTGACATTAGCGGACGTTGACCCTGAATCTTCAAACGAGGACGTCGTATCAGTCGTATACTTTTCCGAGGTTGAACCACTGTTTATTGATGGCATCGTCGTTGTGCTGTTGCTTTGATTGTTTGACGGCGATGATGGTGAAAAACAGTGCACGTTACCTATATAATCAATTTTACAAGTATGTGAGTGTCGCACACAAGTATCGAAATTACTATCCCAGTACAACTGTTCTCCAGAACTCAAGGGGCAAGGAAATGTTGTTCCGTGGCCTTGGGTACATACCAGAAAACTTGTGCAGGTATCGCAGTGCTGAAAAACACCTGTTACTGTTTTTGGACACTCCTGTATACAACAGTCTCTGGTGTCAGTGCTTGACGATGTACTTGGAAATGTAGTGCCAATGCTGGAATATTTAGGGGATGGTGTAGTGATGTTCTGAATGGTCGAATCATCACTTGTAGTGATTTCTGGATCATGTGAAGTTGTACTAGTGCTTTCAGTTGTACTTAAACCGGTGGGCGAAACAGAAGTGTACATAGTTGCGCTTAAATGTGAAGCATCAGTTGTAAGTGGAACTTTTTCTACAGTACTATTAACTGAAATTTCTGATGCACTTTGACTTGGATTAGTGTATGTTATTGGACTTCCTGACAAAGAAACTGTTGTTCGAAAAGGGTTTGATGAACTTGGGAAGATGGTTTCACTTAGCAGCACAGTTGCTACATGACTTATTTTGATTCCTTCAGTGTTAGTTCCACCTGAGTCAGATTCCTGTACTATTTCGGTTGCTGAATCATCTGGTGATAAGTTAGTAACCATTTCAGAATGACTTATTGTTGGTGTGGATATAACAGTTTCTCTAATCACTGAAACCGTTGTGTCAATTTTAATACTTGTCTTTGAGTTGGTTGAAAGTAAGTCTGTGATTACATAACTTGACATTAAAGTAGCTTCTCTTGTTGCGTCTGTGATCCGCCAACTGGAGAGGATTTCAGTGGCTGTTTTCCATAACGTTAGAGTGGGTGACAGATCATCCTTCAAAGTGGTTATTTCAATCGTAGATATTGAAACGTCTTCAAATGGGGTATTACCTGTTTCCGAGAGTGTGGATGCTCTTTCTGTTTGGATATATTTTTGTGTTGAGCGTACGGTACTTGAATCATCACTCGGTGTTGCGCTAGACAGTTTTCTCCCACTCGTTGTATCACCTATGTGTAATGTGTGAGCTTCTTTTGTGGAAACTGTTAAACTGTTAAGTGATAGCGAGCTTATTGAAGGATGTATGCTTGTAAAATCAATTGGCAATGAACTTGAGATCAGTTTACGAGTCGCATCCTTTGATCCTGACGAGATAGTTTGAGTAGTGTCTTTAAGAGTTGGATCATCGATAGGATTACCTGTACTTGTGAAATCGTTTGAGAGATCACTCGCAATGGTGGTATGTGTGTTTGTAATGCTCCCTTTCAAAATAGTTTCTACAGTGGAATAACTTGTGACTGCGTCTAAATGTGAAGTCATTTTCGTGGCATCAAATGACAAAGGCGTTGTTGAAACGTATACATGTGTAGAACTACGGGTTGCACTCTTTGAGATCCTCCAACTTACGGCTTCACTTGCCAGTGAGCTTCGAAGAACGCTTTTGTCAGTTGTTCTACTCAGTATCTTACTTGTTTCACCTGATGAAAAGGGTTGCCTTGTCGTAGATGTAGTACCACTTGTGATACCATGCGATACAGAGACAGTGGTTGGATGGAAGGTTCCTTGGGTAAGCGACGACGTTGTGTCTGGCGGACTTGAAGCATCAGTAATGATTGGAAAGGTTGTATGAGTAGCGTTAATCAGCGATACAGTACTGGATGTTTTCAATAAAGATGTTGGCGTCGGACTAGTACTGTGATCGGTTGACGCTGTTGAAGTACCAGTTGTAGGTACATTCGGAAAGCTGCATTTGTTACTTACCCTGTTCTCATTATTGCAAGTACTTGAAGACTGAACACACCGATCAACGCTGCTGTCCCAATGCAATTGCTTCCCAGAAAGAATTGGACATGGAAATGATACTCCAAGGCTTTGTGCACAGACCAGAAACTTTTCGCAACTGTCACAGTACTGAAATACCCCAGTCACCATATAGGGACATTCGGTTATGCAACAACTTTTAGGGCTAGTAGAAGGATTTTGAGTAGTGTAAATAGTCTCATCTGTTGTTGTGAATGTATTTGCTGGGGTCTTTGCAGAAATATCAGTACCGCTGAGTGTTGTGGAGGAACCGTCTTTATCACTTGTTGTTGATGTATCCATTGAACTTGGCGTAGTAGTTTCACTGCCAGTAGTACGTATCTCATTCGAAGATGTAGTTTCAAAATCCGTAGTATTTGAAGCGATGTTAGGATTTGTCGTACTTTTTGTGAGACGTGAGGTGGTTTTGTCGTGCAGAGTTGTGGATGCAGTGTTTGCACCTGTTGCAGAGGTTGAGAATAGGGAACAGCTGGTTGAGTTCAGTATACAAACATTTTGCTCTTTGCCCATTTCTGACAGCTTGTTGTCTGTTTCTGAACATTCTATCAGTGTATTGAATCCATCTTTGCACATTATCAAGCTTGAACAGATGAAACATATGTCATAAAGATTGTCTTTTATATCCGGACACGACGTGTTACACGCTGAACCTAGTTTTATTCCTTGCGGCAAACTGTTTGAATCATCAGTTCTGGGACTCGCAGAGGGATATGATGTTCTCACAGTCGTACCTGTCACAAATGTTCCCGCACTTGATGTTTCGTCAGTGTTCAATGAAGTCGTTGAACCTGGTTCTGTTTCACTGGTGTTAGGGTCAGATGTATGACTTGTTGTCTCAACAATGGCATTAGTTGTACGTTTATCTGCGTCTACATGTGGCTGGTCTTTTGAACTCGTACTTTCAGTGGCGCTGTCATCAGATTCATCGTTGATGCCATCAGGAAAAGTTGTACTTTTAAAGTTCTGGACAGTTGACACTGTAGTTTCATAAGCAGTTGTGCTTTTTGATGTTGCTGCGGACTCCTTGGAAGATTGAGGTGTATTCACAGTTTTGCTACTGGTCGTTTTGTCATACTGAATGGTTGTTACCGAATTGACAACTTCAGGGTATATTGAGCAGCTAGTTGAATTCAGTATACAGACACTTTGCTTTTCGCCCAAATCAGACAGCTTATTATCTGATTCTGAACATTCTACTAATGTGTTGACGCCATCTTTGCATAATACTAAGCTTGAACAGATGAGACATATGCCATAGAGGTTGTCCTTTATATCGGGACAAGACGTGTTACATACTGAACCCAGTATTGCTCCCTGTAACGCCGTGCTCAAATCATCTCTGTTTGGTGATGAACGTGTTGCCTCAGTTGTGTGGCTAGGGTCTGTTCTTGGCGTTTGTTGAGTAATTGTCACCCTTGTTCCAGTGTCACGGTTTGAAGTTACCGAGATTGTAGAAGTAGATTCACCCACAGGACTAAGAGTAACAGATGAGGTTCCTGTTGTTTGTCCATAGTCTGTGATGCCGTTGGTGTTAGAAGCTTCAGTGCTTGATGATTGACCATCTTGATTTACAACAAGGGCTGGAGCGTCTCCTTGACCAGTTAGTCTTTGTAAAATGGCTTCTTCATCTTCGGTACCATTCACTGTTTCAAGACTTGGATCACTGACTTCTGGAGTGTATGTAACATTGGTAAAGAAAAGAGTACAACCCGTTGAATTATATGCGCAGAGATAACGTTTTCCATCCTCAATGATGTTGTCCTCTGGACATTTAACGAGTGTCTGAAGACCATCCCTGCACAGAATAAATCCGGAGCACGTGAAACATAGCTGGAACAACCTCTCCTTGATATACGAGCATGTGGAAACACATGGAGACCCTAACACAACGTTATTATTTCCATCTGATTTCTCAATAACTGGCAGTTGTTTGTCTGGATCTCCCAGAGTCGGTTTAATTGAAGTATTTATACTATCAGCAACCGTTGTCTTGTCGGTAGTTTTTCCTGTGTTCTCAGAGTAGTCAATTGTATGGAGTTCATATTTTGAACTCATCTGAATACTTGATTCCGTTAAAACTGTTCCATCATAAGTACTCATTGCTCCGTCACTGGTTGAAAAACCCATGCCTGAATTCCGGCTTGCTTGACTACCTATCCCCGACACGGTACTGCTACTGCTTTGAATATCAAAAGACGAAAACGTGAGTGTACTGATTTCTGAGAAGATGATGTCTTTGGAATACGAAACTCCTTTCAAACTGGTTCGGGATATTGTACTATCAGTATGTCCTGTATAGGAATAATCACTGGAAACCTGGAGCCTCTGTCCAACGGTTGTTCTAGAAACTATATCAGTTCCAAAACCCGAAGAACTAGAATCTAGAGCCTCGCTAGTGTGATGGCTCTCATAAGAATCAGACACCGTTGCGGACCCTGACATTGGGTGAACAGAATGCGTATACGGGTGGTTTGAGTACATGTAAGAGCTTGCAGTTGTGGTTGTGTAGGCATATTTACTCACGAAAGTGTCTGGATTTTCAGCAAGGTGTGACATGCCTATACTTTCAAGCTCACTTGCACCAGAGGCTTCCGACGACATTGAACTGAAAATCAAAGTATCGGCACCTATACTCAATGAATCAGAAACTGCGTAGGTGCTACTACTGAAATAAGCTTCGTCTTGAGATCCATGACTCTGGCTAACACCAGGATGATATGTAACTGCGTGTTTGCCACTACTTGAATACATTCCAGTAGGTCCCAGGTCTTCCCTGAGAGTAGGAGTTGCTGATATGGTGCTTGTGGCAGATGAGGTCGAAACATTATTAAAGCACGTTGTTGAGTTCAGAACACAGGTTTTAGCTCGGTCGTCCCAGAATGTCTGGCCAGACAGACACTGCTTGACAGTAATTTGTCCACTGTTACAAAGCACATAGCTTGTACAGCTGGAACACGACTGATACACTCCATTGGGTAGGCCACTGCAACAGGATACACATCTCCCTGGAGGATGGAAAACTGCGTCTTGCAGGGTATCCTGTACAGGTTTGGAGGATGTATCTCCCCAGCTGGAATACAATCATTCACATGTAAGTAACTTTTGTCGTGGTCAATGTTTATCGCATGCAAGTATAAAGTTTCAGTCATCTTTGTACCCGTTTTAGTTTCACAGTGATATACAACTCACTGAAATGAGCCCAAAATGTATAACATTTATCTCAAATACGTTCACAGTGTTCTCGTGAAAATTGACACAAAGACGAAGGCTTTCAAAGCATTTACCATACTGGATAGACATTGTGAATATTGTTTTCTAGATTTAAATCGATCTTAATAACACTTAAGTCAAGGTCAATGATAGACAGATCAATACTTTGGATTGCACATCAGGTATAATGTAAATTCATACATGATAACTTTTTCACCTGAAGACACTATGCGTGATTGTATTTGTATCACTGAATATACTGTGCACGAATCTTGTGATGGGATGTTTTGAATGTGTAACGACTGATGATCTGATATTACTTACGAGCAGTTGGAAGTGCTTGGTGAAGTACAAGCTTTCTGTCTGTCATTCCAGTGCAGACCATCAGGACAGTTCATGTACACGCTGTATCCGAAGGCACATAAAAGAAACTTCCTGCAGTGTCCACAAAGGGCAAATGATTCTACTCTATTTGAGACTTCGCATGTTGTCTTACAATTAGCTGGAATATACAACATTGAAATTTATCACACAATGCAAAAATAAGAGACTTTTAATATCAATTCAAATAATGTAGAAACATTCGACTTTATTCGACATTCGCTTTATCATAGATATTATTAGGACTTAATGTTAACGTCATCACATGCCTTCAGAACGTTCATTTACGCATGAATGTGTACGCCCACTCATTTATATATGCATAGAATAGTTTCAGCACAATAGTCTCGTATCTTTAACCTATGCAAGAACACACTTCACCATATTTCCCTACGTCTGGCTTTCTCTAGTTAGACAGCGTTCCAGTATTCCCATATTTCACCAAATCAGAGAGTTGACGCTGAAATCCACGACAGTGTGGTAGTAATGAGCCAGTGCTACTATCTATTTCAAGGGTAAATTGAAAAGTGATCATTAGTTCAGAGAGAGCCGTGAAGACAAAAGAGACCTCGCAAACCTTTAATTTCTGTGACCAACACAACAGCTGTTGTGTTAGTTCCATTAATAACAAGCGTGTACTCTCCTGAGTCGGACGTCTGAATGTTGGTTATATGGAGCTGAAATTGGGAACCGTTGATTTTCAGGCTGAGATGAGAATCCAGTGCTAGTTCTGTTCCATTCCTAAACCATGCCACCCGATACGGACCAGAACCGCTCAGCGTTGCAGCCAGTACAACGTTGTCACCGACGACGAAAGTTCCCCCATTTAGATGTGTGAGGAAGAGTACTGAAACAACGTGTTAGTATTTAGGTCATGTATATATTTATCTGGATAACCTTGCGAAAAATTCAGATAGAAGAAAGTTTAAACAGGTATACCCATGCGTGGTTAACAGGGGAATGGTAATATTGTGCTTTAGATCTACGCGAACTATTTTGACATACAAACAAAGACAGAAGCATGAATTGCATCAGAGCCAGTGCTCTCACCAAATTCAACAAAAAGATCACCTATACGTATTTATCACTAAGCGTGGACGGAAGCTGATGCGCAACATTGGTTATGTACACAGATTTTTTCAGAAGTGAATATCATGTAGTCGTTATGTGTAAATACAAAATAAATCACAATGCGGCCGAAATTTCAAATAACCGTTGTCTGCTCATGACAAATGTAAAACACATTTAATTCCCTTGCATTGAGGTGTGTGCGATTACCACTTACGTTTCTCGTAACACAGGCTGTCCAGAAACACGTCAATGTGATCAGAAAGTTGGCTAAACTCTTCAATTTGTATTTCGAAATTAGGTGAGGTTGCAATGTTCTTGAGCTCTTCAGTGAACACCATTAACAGGTTGTCTCCTATTCGCTGTATGTTACGTGTCACACCAACACTGTAAATTGTAATTCCTGCTGATTTTGCTTCTGTAGCGGCTGCTTCTGTTCGAGCCCTGTTCCTTGAGATTCCATCTGTCACAACTACCATAACCCTGGCGGTGTCATCGTCCAAGAACAGATTTAAACCCGCTCTTATCCCTAGATCTGTGTCTGTTCCCCTTGCCGGATATGGTAGGTCTTCCAGTTGTCGAACCAGAACATCACTATCGTTGACCAAGGGAATCGTACTATTCTCAAGAACGCCATTTGAAAATACAACAACACCTATTCTAAGATTATTGATCCTATCGAAAGCCTTTCCTGTAAAGTTGATGGCAGATTCCTTGACGATATCAAAGTTTTCAATGCCAATACTTTCTGATCCATCGATGACCAAAACAATATCAAGGCTGGAGCTGCATGCTGAAAGAAAAATATGACAGTATCACTTGTACAACCGCCATAATTACACTAATCAGCATTTTGTCGCACATTTTAATGAAATAAAAGTTGTTATGATATATTTTGCACTTGAGGTTAGAATTCCCCATCACTAATACTATGTGAATAAAGCAATATTACGAACGTGTACGTGCAATATAGCATAGCACAATAAACTATCTTCAAATGAGTATAGCTCTATGCAAACAGTATACAGTATTACATATGCTACCACTTTCAAGAAAACTGTATACAAACCTTCAGGGCTAAACGTCATGCTATGTATATCGAACAGAGGGATGGGAATATATTTGTTTATGTAAGTACAGCCTGCAGCTAATGCTCCAGTTCTCTTTAAAACACAGTTGTAAGACTCTGGGTTACATTTAACCTGACAAGGGCTTATATGACATTGTAAAACGTGTTGTTTCTAGCATTCATATTGTGATGGGGTCGTTTTTGGTTGAAATGTAAATTCAATTTTAAATTTCCCAAGACAAATGAAGTTTTGAAGAAATAAACATAAAGAGACAAAGAACTTCAATTTCAATTATAAAGCTGCTTGTTGTTTATTATATTGTCCGAGCTGCAGCGGTTACTTCTGACATTGATTACATCTATGTACATCCTTAACATGATCGATGGCTGGAAAAGGTCTTGTGTCACAACAGTGTATGTACAGCGCGTGTGTCTAGCTCTTTTTAAGTCCGACAGAATTTTGATCTTGAGGCACAACGAGAGAATTTTGCTTCTTCAGACACAGCGACAGAATTGTGCTTCTTTAGACACAGCGAAAGAATTTTGCTTCTTCAGACACAGCGACAGAATTGTGCTTCTTTAGACACAGCGAAAGAATTTTGCTTCTTCACACACAGCGACAGAATTTTGCTTCTTTTAAACACAGCGACAGAATTGTGCTTCTTTTAAACAGCGAGAGAATTTTGCTTCTTTAGACACGAGAGAATTTTGCTTCTTCAGACACAGCGACAGAATTTTGCTTCGTTAGACACAGCGAAATAATTGTGCTGCTTTAGCTAGGAGTCACACGGAGCATTCATACTTCATCATTCATACTTCATACTTCAAAAAATAAACCTATGGTAAA
>JAUELE010084302.1:0-24466 GCA_031471655.1 Diodora aspera
CGAAAAGCATGAGGATACTGGGGTCCTATTCTTTCTGGTGTTAGAGCATCCCCCCCCCCCCCGGGAACACCACAGGGTTCACCATAATGAATGTTAGGTTAGATGTACAACAAAATTAAGCATTATGAATTAATTGGGATCTAAACAACACTCATCAATGCTTGACCTGCACGTCTTAGACTTTTGCTAAGACCCTGAGGCTGTAAAATAGCTTAAATAAGTAACAAAATAGAACAGAAAACTCTGCTCCTCTAGGAATAAAAGTTCTCTCCTAGCTGTCTGAAACAGGCTCAGTAAAGAACAGTTTCAGTCCCAATGCTTTGACTCAGTACTGACAAAAATCCAACATGCATGTAGCACACCAGTACCCTGTTGTCCTTCAATCTCTCAGTCCTAGCTGGGAAAAGCAAGCTTGGACCACTTCCCTAGACACTTCTGAGTTATGTATCCAAAGATATTTTAACAGATGCACGAGATAATTCTGCTTGCTTTTCATGTAAGACTGATCGGGATTAAATGATATAGTAATAATGCCTATATGGGAGCAAATGAGGACTGCCTTGACTGGGGAATAGTAGAGTAAAGTCCCACATTACTGGACAGTGCCATATTCACACTGTAGTTCAGCACTTTTATCAAAACATCCATGCCAGTTTTACAAAAACAGCAGGCCACAATGAAACTGACACAGTAACATTTTGTACATCACAAGAAGACAAGCAAAGAGTCCAAAAACATGGGACTGTCTGGTAATATGGGATGGTACTCTATATACAGGTGACTATAGTCTGTATTTATCTTTTTCAGCTCAGCAGGTGCCCTGTAAGTGTTAAAAACCACTTTAACATTCTCCAGCTAGTTGAAACTATCACCAAGCCACCTCTCAAATTTGGATTTAGGTGAGCTGGCCAGCAGCTGACCCTAGAGCAAGATTCAAACCAAGAACACCCTCAAGATTTACTTGACCATCATGCTATTCATGTTAGATCAACACCTACAAGGCCAGTCCCAAATATATCCTGTTCAGATACAATTCAACCTTGACTCACTTTGCAATCAATCCTTACAAGAGAGCACATGTGGGCTACTTGGAGTTGATTGCAATGAACTTAACATGGATTTTTGCAATCTTTCAGTCATATCTACATCACGTCAGTGACAGGGCTCAAACTTCTAACTGAAACAGGTACCCAGACTGAAGCGAGTGAGTGAGTGATTTGGGGTTTTACATGGTTTTCGGCAATCTTTCAGCCACATCACCATGGTCTCGCCAACATCACGTTGGTATCAGGGCTCCTGTTTCTCTGGGCTGAAAGAGAGGTGGCAGGGTGGAACTCGAACCACAGCCGCCAAGGCTGGCAGATTGCTGAGCCCATGCGCTAACCACTGCGCCCCTTTGCACACAGGCAGGAATGAAACCCAACTATCAAGACTGGCTGATTACTGGGTTGACATGCTAACCATTTGCACTAAAAGACATGACTAGAAGTGGCCAGGGTCCTGTTCCACAAACCTATCATTGCTCTAAGTTGATCGTAAGTCATAAAGATCAAGATTTTAACTTTACAAAGATATGGTGAAATCATGATCTTAAGGGCTTACGATCAACTTAGCACTAAGACTGCTTTTAGCATTTTACTGGCTCTGTGAGTTTAATTGTGGGCAGGTGCCCAATTGCTATAAAGATCATTAACACTGCTGGTGTTAAACCGTACATCTTTGAATGAATATTGAAAAATGAAAGAGTTCAAGGAATTATCTACACCAGAAAATTTGTTTCTCTGACAACAGCATCATCTGGACTGAACTGTCAACAGAATGCAAAACAAAGTTCTATCACAACTGCTCTATCTATACTGTCTACCACACTGCAGTACTAGACATAACTAAAACACATTAAGGGGTAGAAATCAGAACAGATAATGTTTTACATTGCAAAGGCAATATTTCATTAATGATGCAAGATCCACACTGAGAAGTTGAGTTGGATCTAGGGGAAAAGAGTTTATAAAAGTGAAAAGTGAAAGCAAAAGGTTCGTTTTAGTTGCGCTGTACAACAAGCACTAGGTTACAGGGGTCTTTAAGTGACATATCACTCCCCGGAAGCCTCACGGGGTAGCAACTTAATGTAGATAAGACCAAGTAAGGCCTTCATGAAATAAATTGGAATATTGATTAAATTAACAAGTCATTAATACAGAAAAACAACTCTGCCAGCTTATTCTTTTTCCACTTAAAGCCACATCAAAGGCAGAGAAAAATGAAGTTTGACACGTACTATATGTGTTGTCCAGACGAAAAAATTCACAGAAGAAATACAACAGCCGTATCTCATATCAGGTCCAATTAAAATCTTTCTATTCAGAGTGTTGCATCATGACAAAAGGTCTAAAGAGCACAAAAGAAGCACATAAAAAGTTACAAAACATCTTCTGCTGCATCATCAATTTAGAATATATGGAAAATTGCTTATTTTATCTTCTTTTGCAAAATTGTTCATGGAAGGAAATATGAAGTGATTTTAAAATATTCTGACAAAGAATGCAAATCTAAAGACACTTGAATGCAGAAGCTCTAGTGTAATTACATTTGGACGCAATTCATACTTCCAAGATACATCTTCTTCTGGACAGGGCCTGAGTTCATTGAAATAAACCATAAAGCAAATCAAATTTCTTTCATATATGCTATTACATACAAAAACATAAAATATGCTTTCAAAGTAATAGATGAAATTATCAGATTGAAAATATATAAAAAGATCTTTTTTTTGGAAATGATAAAATAGCAACTTAGACACAAAAACTGGTAGTGAATTAAAATGCATTCCAATAAATCACACTGGTGAGTACTAAACTCAATTGTTGATTTTCAGTGCTAAAACTCTCAGTCCCAACGTGAAAAATGATTCTGCATAAATACCAAACAGAGCAAGATAACATATAATCACAGTAAATCTTTAAGTCTTTAGAAGCATAAAAAAATAATTACAAACCCTCTCCAACTAAAATTGTCAGCCTTTTCCTCCCATCTTGATCCAAATTGAAATACAACTTTGATTTCTCTCTAAGAAGTTGAGACAAGACATTTAACCAGGTTTTACGTTTCAGTGCAAAATAAATACGACAAAAGCTTTCCAAATTACTTCCATTCTTGTACACAGTCGAAGCTTAACTGAAAATCCTTTGGCAAAACAGGATATGAATATTATAAATTTTTACCACAGGTCTATTCCAAGAGCTTGACAAATACTGAGAAATGCAAACTTTAATCCCATCTGGTGGGGAAACATATGGGGAATGGTATCTTCTCACCAATCAATCCAGGCGTGTTTATCCGTTTCCAAGCAACCAGTCAGAAATCCACAATATTTCAAACAATTTCTTAACACAGAGCAAAATCTCCACAACCTTATTTTCATAACAACTGCAATTTCGGTCAAGAACTGACCAGATATTGAATCACCATGGCAACCATAGTGGCTGACCAATTAAATAAATATCCTTATAAAGTCCAGCGCTTGGCCAGGGCTATTCCCATGAAACAAAATCCATTTCCATCAGTGGAGCCGATGGGCAGTAAATTAAAGTTCAACTTGAGTGGAACTTCCCTCCCTACCATTAGCCTGCCCTGTTTGTTGACTCAAATTCACATATTCCAAATATATTCTTCGGACACTGTCCATCTCTTGGTAAACAGTCCTTTACTTTGGTCTCTCAAGTATTTGTATGTTTGTTTTTACAAAGGAAAACATCTGCTTGCAAACACCACCGCAAACCAGCATCTGGTTCAGTTTATTATGTACTTAACCTGAGTTGAAAATTCACGTATATTCTCCAAAGAAAGAAAACAAAGCCGACCACCATTTTGAACCATTTTGAACTCCGCGTCCATGGTTTATCTGTTTCAATTCAAACAAACCCTGCTTTAAAGTTCGGTCAACGGAATAATTAAAGCTTGAAAAATCAAAGTAAAATACTCTTTAAAGTCAACATAAAGCAATTTGTCTGATATATTCTGACCACTCTTAATTAAAAATAGGTCGTTAATTTGATCTTAATCGCCTCCTCTCGTGCTGTATCCGACCTCCCATTTACTTAGCTTCATTGTTTTCCAGGTAAATCATGAAATTTTTAATACTGAAGTATTGATCAGGTATAACCTGAATGATTAAGTATTTGGCCGGCCATATGTCCACACTTCAATCATAGGATGGCAAACAATGGTTAATCATCAACAAAGAGAACACTCCTTAATTGAAATGACCCATTCCAAACCCAGCGGTGTTGATGAAGTTCAAGGTTATATCACATTCCTTAATTGAAACATTTTGAATATATTGCTTGTAATATTCATGTATGCCCCATTATCTCTTTTGACAGATGGGAAAATGCTATTTTCACAGTTAATGAAATATTAAATTTTTTTCAGATGCAGATGACAATTGATGTAATCTCTCTTTGTTATTTCATTTCAATATGTCACAGCTATTAAATTCTGAAATTTGAATTTGAATAGATTTTCTGAATCACTTGCAGTGTCCAGAATATAATGACAATTCTGATGGTAAGTGCAGACAAACAGAACCGATTCAGAGTTCAAGAATGACTCTTTCATCCGCAAATCTGTTAAAAATTCACTGAACATCTGGGCGTATGAGTGAGAAAACTAGCTTAGTGACAGTTGAAGTTGGTGCCATTATAGAAATGAGGTTAATACACATATACTATGGTCACAAGACCACTGCTCTTCATAAAATAATTGTAAATCACAAATACAGTTTCAACTTTGTACACAGAGAAAGCATAATTATACAAACCTCAAGGGATTGGATCTCTCTGAACTATTTTTTCAACTTACATTTAAATTTCAAATGAAATTTTAAAATCTAATTAACATCAAGATGAAAGAGGTAACTGCATTTAATTTGATTGAATTTGCTTCAGAAAATATAATTTTGTAAAATTTATTACCCTTCTTGTGAAAAGCTTTGCGTGTTAATGAATAATTCCCAAATTTAATTAGAAGTTTTCATTCATGTTTAAATTTGAAATGAGGAATGAAACCAAATGTCCAAGAGATATTTTCTCGTGAAATGCATTGTTATTTGACTCCTTTCCTATGTGGCTGACAATGAAACATGAAGTTGTCAGGATCTGTCTTGGGAGTGAGAGTGATTTGGGGTTTTACGTGGTTCTCGGCAATCTTTCAGCCACATCACCAGGGTCTCACTAACACCTGCTTGGTGTCAGGGCTCCTGTTTCTCCGAACTGAAAGAGAGGTGCCCGGGCGGGACTCGAACCACAACTGCTGGGTAGATTGCTGGGTTGACGCGCTACCCACTATGCCATCCCGCACACTTTGTCACTTCCCATCCAACTGAGAATGAAGGAGATACAGAAAAGGCCCTAAATATGGTTGTACCATATTTATATAATTCGTTTATCTGTTATATTCTATCTTTTTACTCATCTACATACACATAATAATTTAAATAAAAGTCTCAAATCGACAAACTGTGTAAAAACCAAAAATTGGAATTTCCAGAAAAAATAACAAAAGTCCATAGGTTTGGGTTGAAACAGGTTCAAATAAGAGAACGATTAAAGTTAACATGATTTTTAGTAACAAATCTGTGCAGAAATAAATCTTTAGTCGTTGATGTAAATGTGAGTGAACAAGTGATGGATAACTTCACAGGCGGCAATCTTTCAGGTATACCAAGATCCTGATTGGTTGCACGGAATACACCTAAATCACTAAGTATTTTAAGCAAAATGGCAAGGACAAGCCATTCAGTCTTATAAGCCACCCTACACAATACATTCACAAATTTTGTTAATCTTCAAAAAAGGATAATACAATATAGCGGTATGGTATGTACGTAATGTGATTTGTGGCCAAATTTCAGTGTGAAATCTTACACACAGCTTATTCCTACCAAAGGGTGTTTCAGTTGAGCAACATTACTTGTTTTAAGGCTGTTTCCTCAAGCGATGTTTGTACACACTGACCATGTTTTAGATATTTGGATTTAAAGGAAGAAAGTCAAAGTAAAATTTTGCATTTCATCAAAATAGACCAAATACTAACATATTTTAGCAGTACACTTTTCAACTGTCCCGAAACCGACTCTAATGAACATAAAAACTTCTGATAGTCATACTTAATCCCTACCTGCAAGTCAATCAGTCCAACGTTGACGAGAAACATGCGTTGGCGCCACAGGTATGGCAGTGTGACCATTATAACCATCATTACATAAAATATGTTTCCAAAGCTTTTACCAATCAGTAAATTAATTTGTATTTTTCTTCGGAGTTGAGACAGTTGAGGAAGATGCTGAGACTAACCAATACGGTTTTAATATCACTCTCACCTTTAGTTCTTGATGTTCTTGTTGCTAGATGGCTTCTTGTCTCGTGATGGGCACTGCATGTGTCTGAAATGACAATCAATACATCGTTAAAAAATATTTAAACACGCATGCATATAATGATCAAAATATTGGATACACCTTGCATGTTCTAAGATTGTGTCCGTATGTGAGTGAAATTCAGAACTGATACTACGCAGCTGCATTGTTAGATGAGACAGATCTGTTTCACCTTTTCTTCAAACATTCCAACATGAATGTCGTGAATCCAAGTCAGACAGCCCCCAATTGAAGATCTTTACAGTCTGAGCACAGATTTGAACTAACATCCCCGAGAAAGTGGAAACAGTCGGCAAAAACAAGCTTGCATAACATTTCACATTAAAAACTAACACATCCTTTGTCTTGCTGAAGTATTCCAGCTATGTGATCTATACATGATGATATATTCACAATAAAAGGTTATAGTATTGTTTCCGACAAGATTTTCAAAGCTTATTTACATTCACAACTGAAGTGTAAAAATCATCCAATGTTAGTTTAAGGATTTCAATTTCAAGTAACTGGTCGAGTTTCACAGAACAATCATCACAGATTCTGGCTAACAAGATGCTGAAACAGGTCACATCCTCTGATATTTAATATCATGCTTCTGAAATTTCCCAGTCTAAAAAAGCCTTTCAAAGAACAAATTTACATAAAATAACTTCACAATCAGAATGAACAGGAAATGAACTTAATGCTAACCAGTTCCCAGTGTAAAAAATGTAAATCAACACGAAACATTTCAAACCTGTAAAGCGCCAAAGGATAAAGACGTCACAACTCCACGATGAAAGGCTGTTACAACAATACTTGATAATCAGACAATAAAGGCAATGAACCGTCACTAAAATAAACTCTGAAATCGACAACAACCCAAACGAACTTGGATAAAACTTCCGGCATCGGGTAACATGGTAATCACACAAAAATCAAGTTGCCTGAAATCCATAGAAATAAAATCCAAATTGCGATCAACAAAACACCTCAAAACATCTTACACAATTCAACACTGTGGGAAAGCCGCCATGGAAGAAAAAGCCGCAAGACGTTGTCACATAGCCACATTTAATATGCAATATGTATTATCATTATTTATACTACATATAACATGCTTAGCCAGGAGAGGGGACAGAACAGAAGAAATTATATCCGCTAATACAATTTTTCTCCCCTTCTCCGCGACATGTAACATGATTGCTTCTGTGCAAGACTGATCATAAAAATTTTCTATCAATACATTCAAACCATGATAAAAATGACCTTTTCCACTACAGGTAATAAGTGTTTTACTGGCAGAAAACCTATTTTCTTAAAATGTCTGATAGACCAATTATTGGTCTGGGATGCCGTCTCGATGCTTCTCATGCATTAAATAACTGGCTACCTTTATTGATTTTTGCGTCTATAAAAAACAGCTCTTGAAACACTTGGCTCAAGCCTTACGGGCTTAGACAGCCGTCTCAAGGGCATTTGTCAGTTTCCGAAGAAAATGTAGAAAAAGTAAAAAAATTGCAAAACCATTTGTTGTGTCTGCATATATAATGAATCATTGAAAAATAGCCATCAACGTGAAGCGAAGAGACTCTGGAACACAAGATAATAGGGAATAATCGAAACCTTGTCAAAATTAGAGAGCACATTTTCAGATGGGTGCTGTCTAAGCACTTTGGTAATTAGATCTTTTAGTTGGAATAAACTGTAGACCCGAGGTAAAAAAGGCTGTTCAGTTAATCATGTTGTCTCCCGATTCTTTTCTTGACCAATTTTCATTTCATCATAGAGAAACTTCTTCCACAAAAACATACCAGTTATCTGAAAGAAATCGACTTCAAATATTTCTACCCTGACAATGATAACAGCACAGCTTGTACACTGATATCTAAATGTTTTTTAATTTCAAATATCACATCACTTTTGTTCATGCTAAAACGTCTACATTTTAATAACATAAACTGATATCCTCAGCATCATCAAAACAAGGAATCATTTCATTCATGTCACAACAGTTTGTTCTTCTACTTCCTCAGCTTAAATCGTCTAAAAAGTACAAATACTTAGCCATTTAAATACAAACCTTATTGATCATAAAGATGTCTGATAAATATGTTAGCTCTGAACACTAATATTCCACTTTTGATGAATAATCTTTCTCAAGGTATCAAGTAACAGTGAAGTTTGAACTTCTTATCAGCCGATTAAATTAGACCTTGTCACCTACTCTGGTATCATTCAATGTCAAACATTTCTCAATTTTACATGATAAGATAAAATTTGGATAGTTAACTAAATATGATCCGATCTGATACACTATAAACTTTCCACTAACATGATTTTATCTATATCATACAGCCAAGAGAACAAGGTCATACTTCATATTCTTTGCATTGTACTTACAGATGTGCGGACTGAAAAAAATTGACTAATTTTCTTTGAAATATTTGGACTAAGCTTAAAAAAGAAATAGGTCGCTGGTTAACAAGTTCGAGGATTTGGTTTCCGCTCCCCCACTGACAAATGAAATAAAATTCTTTCCCAGTGATGTTGAGTTAACTGCTTTGAAGTATGAATGACAAATTTAAACAGAGATTGTTCACCTACAAGAGCCTGAGGTCGCTAAAAATATCTGCGTAAATACTTCATTGACAAAATAAAACTGTCCACAATCTATGTCAGAGATAAGGTGACACACGGTTTGTGACAGTACGAGTGTTTAAACTGTGGTTAATTATACAGTGTGGGAGTGTGACAATACGTGTGTGTATGTGTGTGTGAGTGTGCATGAATGTGTGAGTTTGAGAGCAGGAAAGGGATATTGATAGGGTTATTGATTAGGGTTGTGATACGGGTAATGATTGAGGTTGTGATGATGGGTGGCGTTTTTTTCAAGGGATCAATGATTGTGTGTAGTGTGCATTCATTTGTTGACATTTACTGTTTTCACATGTCTTTAATTCACTCAAACTTAAAATAGAGGGAGTTATTTTTAGCAATTTATCATCTGTACTGCAAAAATGTCCACAGAAAAATCTGAATTTTAGCTCTATTTTTCAGACATATTCTTTTAACAGTTACTGGACAGTAGGCTAAAAAATAGTCACTGCGGAAAGATTAATATTTCCTTTTTTTTATGAATTTGAAATGAAATACATTTGCAATTAAAAAAAACTAAGATTGCAGCTGTCTGGACTGAGCAAAAAATATGCTTGTGTCTATTGTAATAGAACTTCAGGGTCTGGATGACAGACCGGACAGTAGGCCGAGAATCTGGAAACATGACATCTCTATTTCAGTGGTTGGTTGGGTGCAGGATGATGCAGTGGTACTGCGCTCACCTGTCAATGTGTTGGACCTACCGGTTGAAGGTCATATTTAAAAACTACAGATTAAATCAGTTGTCTTTTCAACAAGCATTGCATTGCTGAGGCATAATTACTTCTGGACAAATCAAGAGAAACAGTGTTTGATGGCCGGATAAAAGCCATACACACGAATGTACGCATGTAAACAGCTACCAGTATGATAGGTTTAAATTTCATATCTGTATCAAGTACGCATAAATTTGTTTTGTATGTTCATTTCATAATTTTATAGCAGATCTCATTATCATTGTAAAGGAACAGGTCCATTCTGCAGAGAATATCAATTATGTAACTCTGATTGGTTCAATTACACGTGTGCTGGTTCAATTACATGTGTGCTAAAAACAGTTTTCAATTAATTTTGTTTATGTTTACACACTTGATACTCTTTCATACAGCACTGTACTCTGTATGTGGGAAATTAGGAGTATGTACTTGGCATTGGAGCACTGCTTTGGGCAATATTTCAAATATAGCTCACAGCCCCATCTATGAACTTACATTCCCTTAAGGACGAAAAGAAAGATATATATATCTATATATAATGATGATAATGCGTGAGAGTGAAATGAATTTTTACATTGCAGGGGGCAATATTTCAGACATAGCACAATGTCATGTGCAAGAGGCACACCAGGAAACGGGACAACACAGGATCGTCAGTGAGAAAGAGAAAGCAAAAGATCCACATTTTAGTCACCTGGTACGACAAGCATTGGGTAACTGAGGCCCTATTCTATCTAAGTGACACCAGGTCACTCACCGGATGCCCCACGGGGTTGATGATAAGCTGCATTATATCAACTTTCATGTCTAAACATTTATAATTTATACTTGAGCTTTTGATAATCTTTCTGCTACATCACCACAGTGTCACCTATATCACATAGGTGTCATGAGTCAATGCAGGCCTATATGAAACCGCCTATATAGAGGTATCCAGGCTGGAATCGAACCCACAACATCAAAGACTGGCAGATTACTAGGCTTACACAATAACCAAACGCGCTATCCCACGCCCCCAATTTATATTTGTACTATTGGAACATAACTCAAGTAATTGGCTCAACTGTTAACATGATCGAACATGCATTAACTTGTCCTTGCTGATTTAACTGTAACTGACTATCAGTGTGGTACATTGTAACTCTTTCTGTGCTAGATTATCACCTTTTCCGCAGCATTATCAAACGGTTTGTTTAAAGCAAGTCTTTCCCCTTAAAAGAAGACTAAGTCATTACTTTTTGGATTCATAAAATAATTTTAACTCCTAATCGCATGAATTCATAGTTCATCAGTCTATATGATCAAACTATGACCTACATCCTAGTCATTACTGAATGTCAATTGCAAAACAATGATAATTGGAAGTAACTTTAATGGTTACTTTTAAATTCATTAGATGTGCGGATGTCACAGTTTGTTTTACAAATTCATTTATATAATTGCTTAACTTTTTTCAATTAAGGATGGAGATGCAAATATTTCATTGTCACTTGTTTGGGAGATTTAAATCCCTATAAATATCCACAAAATTTCTGATAGATAAAATCTACTTGATACGTTTCTTTCAAAGATGAATTCACATCCTCAGCCCCAAACCTTCCCGTTATCAGTGCTCTGATGAAAGCAATTACTATAAACATATATCTTATCACAGCTAACCTTTACTATTTACATTTCAACAAGAACATTTAACCATTAAAAGTGTCTAACCTGTTGTCATTTCACTTTATCGAAGTTTTTTCCGAGTTAAACTGTCTCAAATTACTAACATCAAAGGTTGAATGAAAAAAGATCCTCAAATCTCCGTGATCTGTCTTATACAAATAACATTCCCTTTTGAAAAAAACCCTTAGGAATGCAGGTTCACCATGTCGTCGCTGCTTTAATGACCTGTAGATAGGATCTCCAGGTAGATAATCAGATTTCCATGTTTTCATACCAAGCTCAATCACGACTTTCATTGTACTTTACAGCTGAGAACTGATAAAGCAACCACAGGTCATGTTAAAAATTAATTTAAATTGTATGTAGAAATGTGGAAATATTTAAAAAGTTCCAATAACCAGATGAAATTGATTAGCCAGGCCATTAAGCATGAATAAATCAGAAGGCGTGGATCAAATATCAAAGGCTTTGATAATTTATTGATTAATATTTCACACTGAAATCATTAACTTCTTTGACAGTGAATACTAAATAAAACTTAGATGAATATCTGTCACATTCTTAATATCGTTTTCATCTTTGTGGAGTTTCATTACCATAAATTTTAGTCTCAGTCACATTAGTACTGCAAGTTTACCTAATTAACCGGGCTGGTTTAAATTTCAGAATACTTCTTTAAAAGGATTAGTTTCACAAATCCTTGTAATAGAGAAGTAGATTAAAGAACATATATTCATCATAAGTGCATTTGTGAAAAATTCACTTTGACAATAATAAAAAGTGGTTTTAACACGAACATTCTTACATGTGTTGTGTGAAACAGACAGATATAATGGCAACTGATTGGAAACTATTTAGGCGCAGTATTTAGAAACCCTTGCCACATGCAAGGACCATGTGGTAAAACAAAGTTGTCTAATTGGTACTGTGACCTTTAACAAAATACCCCAGAGGAAAAAACAGCCATCGTTAAGATATTTTAAAAACATCTAAAAACATCTGTGCCTGCAACTTGGGTAGATACAACAGTGGGTCAAGCAAACCTGGACATAGAGAGAGAGTATATAGCTTAAAAGGCAATGTCATATGCTTCAGATTTTCGAACAGAATGATGGGGGAGGAAACAGCTTGACAGGCTTCCAAGAGATAGAATGTTTTAGGCCAGCTATAGCCTTCTCTGACCTATTTGAGGAGATAAGTAAACATAAGCATCTAGGGAGATACCAGTTTTTTTCACTGCTCTCGTTATAACGCCCTCAGGGAGGATTTACAACAATGTACATTTCAAAGTGTTCAGTTTGCCAAACCTAGAGCTTAACATATGAAATATATCACACAGCTCACCAATACTTAGGTTTTTAACTTGGTCCACACAAAGTTTATATGACAAAGCAAATTTGAATTTGATAGTATGGACAGTGCACTTTGTCAAAGTTTTACCTAGTCAAACTATTTTGTTGGAACAGATTCCTGTCCTATCTTGACAAAGTTTTGCGATCATGTGACCATTACTATCCAATCAACGGTGCTAAACAGGAGCTCTGTTATGTCACAGGCACATTTTTTTGAAAACTGGCGATGGCAGACAATGACGACATCTTCGTTTTCACTTCATCGTTAACATAGCAAGGTTAGACAGCATTTGAAAAATGACAAAGGAAAAATATGATGTACAAAATAGATAAATTCATAAATATTATAAATAATGATGTTGTGACATAATTTCTCCTATGGCGATTTTGTCAAGTTTTATTTCATCGTGTGAAGGAACACTTTAACAAAGGAAAAAGTTAGTCAAAGTCAACTTTGTCAAATAAACTTTGATCGTGTGTGCGCACCTTAAGTCTGAATGTACCAGTCTTTGTATCTTAAATGAGGGTGAAGCGTTACTTTTACTAACAGAGCAAATAAATGTTTGGAATGTTGAAGTTTTTTACTTTTAGAATGTTTGTATTTCTTAACCCTGCATTCCAAAGTACAATATACCCGCACTTGTTAACACTAACTTGTAACTAGGAATAGGCTGCCTTGACTTGTACACAATTTAACCACTTCATCCTGATTAAAATCGCCCTCTAGTGAATAGGGACCTGTGCTCTGTTTCCAGTGTTTATATGCATGAAATGACCTGTAAAATAAAACTGTACAATCCGACACGCTTGGTGCTCCCAGCCAATGAATCTTTAAGTGCACTGATAGAGCTATTAAGCGCCTGTCACATGACTTAATCAGGTGTCACATGACCTGTTTCTATGATGCTCAGGCCATCTGTCATAATCATCATGCGCTGTGATTGACAAGGTGTGTCGAATCTACTCAGATATTTCACAAGTATTGGGTTCTTTCTATAAATCCCTCACCACATCCCAGCAATGTGCATTTAAATGAGCTTGGTTTTAACTTGCTCGTTTAGTGAGTTTTTGCTGGAAAACCTTGAAATCACAATTCTGTCCAAATTAATCTACACAGAAGTAGCATTTGAAGTATCAACAGAGATGGAGTCACTGACACATTTAAAAAAATTAATCAAAAACCTTTTTACCTTTGAAAATTAATTTTTTGAATTTTCTGGTTATTTATCATTTAGAATTAAAACAAATTACAGACAATGTTGGTCGAGTTAACTGATAAGAACATACTTACTTGCTGATGTTGTGAAAATTCCAAAATGCCCATAAAAGGCAGAATGAAGGATATCATAGGTAAATACCGTGGCAAATGAACTACCTTAGATCCAAACACACCTGATATTCTCCTTGAAATCAATAGGAAGACGAGCAATAATATGGGTGTGGCCCAGTCATCTCTCGGACAAGGAAATAAAGAAATCCATGTGTTTCCAATGATCAGACCTCCGCTGGTCTGCTACATGGCTGGCCAGTCTACTTTCTAATGGGTTAATCATACCCCCCTTCAGGACAACAGATCACCGGAGCTCCCTGACAGGAGCTAAAGGGTTAACAGATGGCAATGGTCAGACAGCTACCTTACCAAATATTATGTCATTTGACAAGCTCCCCTGGGGTTTTGTACTGATGTGTGACAGTAACTGTTATAACAAATGGCTTTATGATCACATTGTTGAAACTCTAAACCAGCTTTCATTTTTGATAATGTAATACTTGTTAGATCATACTTTAATTTAAACTTGAATGTTTAAACTTTTGGAGAATGTATTTTTCAATTTAAACTTTATTTTCCACCTTTCTTTTGAGATCAAAATTGACTGTATCATGAACTACAAGTCATGCATGATTGAGAATTATTTATTTGATAATTTTTTTCTAAAAACTCAACTTCACACATTTTTGTAGAGATTCAATGAAGAAATCCATGAAGACTGCACTTAAATTTCAAGTTAAAGAGACAGTGATACACCAACACTTGACATTAAAGTTCTGCTCAAACAAGATGGGAGATATGAAATCTTTCAGCTCCTCTTTCAAGAAAACACAAATAGATGAATTATCCAATAACTAGTCTACTTGAGTATGTGTGCAACAAGTAAATATGCATCTATTAGACAAACCCACAAATGCCATCAGATCAAAAACGATATGGCATGGTTCCTCAACACTTTCCAATTAATATGAAGATAACTGCAGCCTAAATCGGGGTCTTGTATCAAATACCAGTTTTGTCATAACTAGCATTTGTATGGGGCAATTAGTGCATTGCCTCTCTGCTTGGCCTTCCAGAGGAAGCTGGGAAAGTGATCATACATTCTGAACATAAGGACAGCAGCACAACACTCTGGTTAACAGCTTGTCTCTGTATTTACCCTCCAAATTTGGTTTAATGGGTAACATGATACACTTTTCTCTATACAAATGAGGATGGTGTGTGTAGCAAGAATAACATTATCTTATGCTTATCTTCAACTCTCTGATTCTCACTCAGACAGTTTAGCTTTTTGCACTTGTTTAAAGATGTCAGTTTTAACACACCTGGTCAGTTCATTTTAGGCACATTTTTAAAATTCAAGTTTCAAACCTCGAAAATATTTTTAAAACTGTTTCGCAAACGGAATAAGATCGAACTTCATTGCCCATAAAGAAAAAACTCCTTTCATATTTGTTATCAAACTGACCTATAAGGTGTAATGAATCTTTGCAGGCTGAAGCTCATCAGGGTAAAGGTGCTTTTCATTATCAAGATAAAACCTAACATTTAACACCTGAAACAACAGCTGAGTGAAACTGAACATCTATCCAAAAGAAAAGAATGTGACTAACTCCAGCCAAAACAGTACAAATACTAGTGGTCTTTGGTTGTTTCTACAACTGAGAGTGGGCATTATAACGGGGGAATGAACATAACACCGTTTTATTCATGGTATCCATATGTCATGCTCTGCAACAGGGAGAGTTACCATTAAACAAGATTTTCTCTCTCTTATCACCTTTTCGCATTACAAGAACCATTTTAAGTACAACTACGATCGAATGAGTTTATAATTTTGCTCAATAAAGAGGCCATGCTCATTTTCTGGTTGTATATTTAATTGAAATTTGAAACATGGGAGATAAGATGGATGGAAAGCATGCCTCATTAAGTTTTCTCACAAATTCAGACATTTCCTTCTATAGTAGTGACTGATGTTAAACAATGATTGTGATCAAAATGAAATTACCAGCCGAAGAATGTTTGTAAATTCAGGTAGAGCAGGAGGAGAGTGAAAACACTAGCGCTTACCTATGAAGTGGGGAATCCGAGCACAGAAAGAAAAACAATTCCATGTGTTGAGAAGTCTGTCTTGGAGAAAAACGTCTTGGCACGGTGACACTTAACTCAATGTGAAGTGGCTGGTTGCTCATGCGTTTATACTCCTCAGCAGAGAATTTGACGAATCTTTCAAAAGCCAATCTATTCCTCTATGCCTCGTATTTGTATTGATTTAATATAAACACGAAACACATTTCGGCAAAACATTCAAAATATGTGGCATATGTATAACGATACCGATTAATACAAATTAATTAGCCTGAAGTGACATTTACGTATGGCCCTTTATAAATATTAATGGCCATATGTAAACGCAGCAAGGTTTGGATAAATATATTTATAAAATTTCAGCAATATAATTGGTGAGAGAAACAGACAACGAAAGTTTATCTCCAATGAAATGAGCAAGCAAATAGGTATGCATATTCAAAAGTGGGCGTCGGAACTGTAAGACAATTCCAATCATTGTGAGAACACTCCCTCTTCTCGGCTTGTAAATGTTCTCAGTTCTCGTACATTTGGAGATAATTAGATTTTAATAATTCCAACAAACAGAAGAAAATAACACATTCAGAACCAGTGATTGGCTGTGAGCCTGTATTTCTGCCTGCCCTGTGTTCTGTGATTGGTTCATGAAATATCATATAATACACTGCAATGCACCACTTAAACGTTTCAATACCAGACTTTGTTTAGTTTAACAGGCCCTTGCAGATCAGAGGAAACAGAAAACCCAACACACGTTCAAAATTAATGACAACATGATCTTGACACTTGGCTTTAGTTTCTATTTACAACTTAATATTATTTTTTAAGGATATGATTAAACTAGATAATATTTTCCCAAACCTGGCAACAGATGAACAAAGTATGTAATACTATACTTAAGTTTTCAAAGTTGAGAGATATCGATGGGCTAGTTTTACCTTTTGTAAAACAGCTATAACTGTTGGGCATATCTGTTACACAGATACATTTCCAGATACGTCTTCCCAACACAAACATGCAACAGTCGCCATGCAATCCTCAAGATACGCTCCACTCAATGCTTTAATTTTGTAAACCAAATACTTCATTGCAGAATAGCTTGCTGAAGAAATGGTCCATATAATGTATTTATTACATACACTCAAGGATTTGTGATATTACTTTTTAAGTTGTAAATATTTAATTGGAGAAAGCAAGACAAATTTCAAAACAATATTTCATAATTAAAAATGCAATATCAAATATGAAAGGGAATTCAGTTTACTTTGTTCATGTTTGTCTTTCGGCTTATGAGAAAAAATTTCAATATATCTGTTTGTATTTCTGGATTTATTGATATCATTTCTTATATAACTGTATGTTCAAAGATTTTATAATTTACATTTCTTCTTGTTTGGAAAGCATTCAAATATAAAACTTGCAAATAAAAGTTTTTCTCAATATTTGCACATCTTGTTTGATTTCAACATACCTTGTTATTCCAATTTGGATCTTATCTCCAGGTTTTCAGACAAGTGAATTAAAAGTTTGTGAAGATTTGTCATAAAAAAAAAAAAATTTAAATAAGATGTATATTCAAACCCTCTCAAACTTTTAATAGCTATCTTTCCAAATTATGATGTAACATTTCAATTTGATATATACTTTTATACATGAATTAAAAGAACAAAAAATGTTTTACTCTGATTTATATATTTCAAATCAAAACTTTTGACTATTTTCTGTACCAACATTAACCTTTCTGTTTCATAACATACATTATAATATATTATATATATTATTTACTTTAAGGTGATACAATATTTAATTGTGTGCAGATAGAAAATATTGAACATTTGAAATTTTAATTTTTAAGGTTATTTTCATTAAAGTTTAGACAACACAAATACAAAGCTCGATTTCTGTCAAGGAGTTAACAGGACAATTTTCATTCGTCAAATGTGCCATTCATCTTCTCAGCTGTACTGAGCTAGCTGTCAGAGGAACTATAAAACTTGGGAGCTGAAAGAGCCAATTTTTTCTGGGGCCCCTTCCTCGTTATAGAGTGGTCTGTTAGACACATGATTAGGTCCTTTACACATGTAATACACAGCTGGCTTGGAGCGCTCAGATCACTGCACTTGCTAACAGAGAATGACAATACAAATGGCCCTAACTTGATACCTCTGTTACATCACTTGAGTAAACACACCGATCGCCCAAGCGTGGCAAGTACATATAGGATGGGATGGCACCGGGAGGAGGGGCCTGGGAGGGTTGGGGAAGTGCAGAGGGAGGGACTTTCTGTATGTTACAATTGCACTTCAGGAACATTACCTGATTAAGTGTGATCATTGCCAGATAATCACAGCCTAGTTAAGACATGAGGAAAAACCCATCAAGAATTTTTTGGGGGGTAATATTGTAACACACAGTAAATTGTAAATCCCTCCCATTAACACGCAGATACTTTGCAGCCTCTAAAATTGTTAACATTTTTGTCATTAAATCCAGAAACAAGTACACACCAACCTAGATATTTGGACGCCATGGGGAGGCTCTAAAATGCACTTACACCGAAATCGGACACACAAATCAGGACTAAAGGCCAAATTTATCAGCATATACTATTAAATTTCATTTTGGAGTATATATTTATCACATTGACCTCGTCAGTTTCAACTCAAGTTTCAAAGCCCAGATAAATAAGATGTCAATTGGCTCTTGAGCTTAGCTACATTACAAGCACAAGTGACCCAGTTTATTGAAATGATAAGTATGAAAAGTATGTCAGGTACTTATATTTTCTTTATGATAATTGAGTAAACTAGCGTCCCTAGTCCTTCAACATGACATAAATCAAATCTGCAATAACTTCTGAAGGTGTATAAATCTTCATCTATCTTCCTCTGTCAGGCCAGTAATTTACAACAGATCAAAACTCCTTTCTGACAAATGGAAAGATGATCTTAATCCACCATGACACCAAACCTTGAATCATCACATCAAACTTTGCATTAAAATATGCACTTTTTGCATGAAATGCAATTTTAGAAACAGCTGTTGAAATTAATTACAAATAAATTTAAGTAAACACCAGAACAACAAATTTCTCATTTCGATGTTCAATGATTTATGAAATAGTGAACTGATAAATTTTTAATGACAATTTAAGTTTACCAGGTGCACATGGTGCCATTATGACAGCCTCACAGAGCATTGAAATGATGAATCAGTTGACAATCGAACGAACTGATATGTATACAACTAGCACAGACCTACAATACACTGTAGGCCTACAGAGTTACCAATCAGCCAGATTGCAACTGCAAAACAAAACCCAAATACCTCCTTCAAATTTGTAAAGAATTTGGTTCATTGGGTTTTTTCTAATGATAACAAAAAAATTATTTTAAAAATAATTAAAAAGTCTTCATGTACATCTCATTTATACATTGGATTTGAGAATTTGTATCAATACAAGTTTAATTGTTTTCAATTAAATCCATAATATAACTAAACTCTATTTACAAAATCATAAAAAGATTTTTTTTTCTGTTTTCAACCAGAGAAGAATGTGATATTTGATACAAGTCAGACAATAAAGACTCGTTTTCAAGTCAAGGGTCTATTGCCCTTTATCCTCATGGGTGTGGTGGCTTCAAATGAAAACAATAAACGTTTATGGTGACCGCACCCATGATTTTAACTTAAATGCTAAGGAAACCTTCACTGTGATGATTTAGACAATAACAAACAAGTATAGAAGCAAATCTCATTATCTTCCGGAGTGAAAAGACGCAATTCCGTCAGCTGTCAAAATAATGACCGGAGGAGCTGGCGACTACCACGTAATTAAAGTCAAAAGTTGACTGAAAATTTTCTTAGAATCCATCAGACAATGAGCAAATCGGCAACCAAATAAAACCACCTCACAAAATCAAGAAACATGATATGAACAATGGTCGGAATGCAACATAGGTGAAATATTTCGTAACTTACAAGAATCCCGAATGCAACAAAGTTCAACTCTGCAAAGGCGAATCCAAGTTGAATAAAAAGCCATATCTCACGCCTCGCCCAGCGTAACTCCTTGCAAAGTGGCTAGATGACCCACAAAAAATATTCAACTTGCTATAAACCCTGGGCCTGTCGGATCAAGTGACCGCTAGCCCGTACTCTAAATACGTACATACATATACACGCATAGTACACTGCAAGCACATGGGATTAATTTGCACAAACTCACCAAAAAGATCATACTTCGTGACCCAAATCCCGGAGATACTTCAAAAACAACTCGCCCGTCCACGCTGGCCTGACCCAAGCGAGTAACCACAACTGCCCACTCATAACTCGGGACAGCGAAAAAAAATCCAATAAAAAATCTTCAATAACTAACCTTGAGCGAGTGGAAACTCCGCTATGCGCCCTTCGCTAAGTTGAAAACATTTACTCCAAAGACTTCTGGTTCCTTGCAAATGCCAAGTATAAATGATTATAGTTCATACTCGCTATGTTGAAGATCTTATAAAACAAAATGGCTTCCATAATTCTATGCTGACGTTTGGCTAATATCATCATAATTGCGCTGTACTCAAGGGCAAATTGGGAGCTGAATTAAAATTTTAAAACGGGCTTGATCACGTACAATGAGCTCCGTTTTTTCGCTGTTAATATATGAAAAAAATCATGAATCGGAAAGAAAATGAATGGAAACTTAATAACTATCCTTCCGGCGAGTTTTTTCATACAAATTATCACTTCTAGCGCTGTTAATTCCAGTTGAAATTACTGAAACACATACCTTCTTGTACGGCCCCTTTCAAGTTCTCGCCATCTTGTCTTCATACCCAGAATTCCATAGCCAAAATGGCGGAAGTACAAAACACGCGTTGGTAAGGAGTCCTGAAAATGACAGCTTCTTTTAGTAAATAATAACTGAGCACTGACAGTGAATTGGTAAAGACTAATGCCAACTGAAGCGTTCAGCTTCGAAGCCCGTCATGTGTATTGTCAAAGCTCAATAGATAAATCTAACTGCCAGGCGAACCAGTTGAATTGGTCGTCTGCTATCGTCCAATCCCACCGCTGTGAATGAACTGATCTCGTCCGATAAAACTAAACAGAATTTGACGAATTATTTTAATAACTTTGGAATCGATACACGAACATTGTATTATAAAATTTAATGAGGGAAAAGCCGATAATACCCTCAGGTGACTTCAAGCTTTGTTGACATTCTGTTAGCACGAAGCGGCGATTCTCGTTGGCTGTCGCCGTCTGTCATGGGCCGGGCATTGTTTACACCTTTACTAAAGCTTTGTTTCAAACAACGGAGTTAATTAGCGAGTCTGTGTACCACCTGCTTTTGCACCTATTATGTACATGTTACGTAATCGCCGTCTTTTATGGAATTAATTATCTTTGCATTGCACAGTGAGCTTAATGAACTCAGAAAGGTGTGTCAACAATTTAATAAGAGAAAGTCACAGGTATTGTTGATATTTATTTCGAAATAAACCGTAATGGATTGACATACCCTCGAGCAATCAAAACTGTTATCAGGATATTGTTTTTGTTATTTTTAACATGAAGCATCTGGAGAGCTGAAGATAATGGTGAAGATACCATCACTTGGTGTAAAGTGCATTATACCTTTCTTTGCAGGTCGATAAAATGTAATGCATGATATGATTGTTAAGAAATATCATATAAAGAGGCTTGTTTATTTGTGTTACAAAAAACCTAGTAGGTATAATTTGCAAAATGCACTGTGTTTTGTGGACACTTCAAATTCTTTTTGTCAGTTACTCGCAAAAGTAGTTTAATCACTCACAAAATGTATATTATTTGATTCGTAAATATAGTGGTCTAATCTCTTAATTCCAAAAAGAAAAATTTGTAAACATGAACTGAAATTTTCCTTTTGAGATCCGTTAAATGTATTTTGAAAGATGATGTTTTTGATTTATGAAGATATTTCTTCAGATACATATTGGATGCTAAATTTATGTCTCATAAACAAGAATGAGAGATATAACCCACTACATCTGATCAGGGATTCTTTCAAATTTAAACTAGATCCATGTGTAATTTATTGCATTGATTATAGTGTTCATGCCAAGTATTGAAATAAAAACTCTGAAACCAATATGACATGGCACTGTAAACAGTGCAAGATACAAAAAAAATCCATTTATTTTAGAGATATAAAAAATGACTTAAAAGACCAAGGTTATTCCTATCTGTACTAATAATATCAACCCTCTCTCTCTTTGCATTTCTTATCGAGAACTCTACAAGTGGATTTGGAGTTACCTCCCTTTGCCTTGTTGCATTTTATATGAATGGGGGAAATATCACAGAAATTAACCAATTTTCTAACTTACCAAGGTCAAAATTACACTATTTTTTCAATATAGTGAGGGAGAATATTTACTTTCCTGTTAGATTTATTTTATTTTTTATATTTCCAAAAATATAAAGGATACAGATTTTTTTGGTGAAACTCCATGTAAATTAGATAATGTCTTCTTTCAGAGAGAAATGGTTTAAGAAGTTGAACCTGATTCTGGATGTTAACAGGTAAGTGTTATGCAGAAGTGAATGCTTTAAATGTGAATCAATGTTATTTCAAATTTGATTCATTCGTTTGTAGTTGCAACAGAAATATTGGAACATAAACATATCAGTACTATGCAAATTTAATTCTTTAAAATAATACGAAATTTCATAATGTTCATTGTGGGGAAAATAGCAGTTTGAATAATATTTTGTATGTTAGTAGTAATTAAAATGTGATGTAATGGCTGTAGCACACTTATTAGAAAGTGTCATATGTGCATAACTGGTTGTATGCCTGCATGGGTTTATGTGCATGTTCTTATGTTACTGGGTTATTTGTGGGTGTACGAGTGTATGCATCCTATGTTTGCCTGTGAGGGTTTGAGTGAATGTTGTCTGTTGTGATGAGAGATTAGGGGAGAAGAGTGATCATGTGACAGTATATATATATATATTTTTGTGCATTTAAAAAAAAAAAATTTTTGTGTGTCTGTTTGTATTTTGAATACCACACAGGTTTTCCAGGGAGTGATGTGTTGTCACATAGTCACATGGCAGAGCTGTAGAAACAAATTTCATAGTAGGGGACTGAACTCGACTCTGAACATGAAAAAGGGGGTGGGGGGTACCATCGCACTTGAGTGCATCATTACTTTCCATACTTATCAGTGAATTTTTCAAAGGCAGGAAAAAGTGGTCCTCCGCGCCTGCATGGAATGTATAGTGCCTGAGTAACTCGGTGCTTTTCGAACAAGACAACTGGAATGCATTTAAAATTTTGCTTCCACTTTTCTTTTAATCTGTTTTCTTAAGTATCTTTTATCTGTGCACCTTGTACATCATGTTGCATTATAGCTGAAATATTGCTTTTGCAATGTAAAACATATTCTCAGTTCTTTCTGGTACTTGAGTGCATGCACAAGTATATTTCTACACTGGGTGTTACCCTGTTTGAAAAACAATTGTGCTTGTTGTATTGTGTGTTGAATACACATCATTGCAAATGTTGAGATGACAGTCTTTCTTTGACAAGTTAATGTGAAGCAGGACATTAATTGATTTTTAAACTTGCATGAAAACTTTACTATGGTGCTCTGTGAGGATACTGGGAGCAAACAGTCACTGGAGCACTGGATAGTAATCTGCCAAACTTAGTAGTCATGTGATTGAATCCCATCCGGGTACCTATCTTTCAGCCAGGTGATGGGGCCCCTGATACCTACATGATGTACATATGACATCATGCCAATATGGCTGAATGATTGCCAAAAGCTACATTAAATCCAAATCACTCACTAGCACAGTCACCACAAAGAACAGTGAGCTCCAGTAACTATGTTAAAGTTCTGATTGACAAATAAATTTGACATCCTTTTTCATCGGGGTACAGGATGATGCAGTGGTTAGTGCCTCGGCCCAGCAATCTGCCAGCCTTGGCGGTTTTGGTTCGAGCCCTGCCCGTGCACCTCTCTTTCAGCCTGGGGAGACAGGTGAGACCTCGTGGTGATGTGAGTGAAAACATGACCTTTATTCTTAGGATCAACATGTTGTGTTGCAGGTAATAAAGTCTTGAGGAGACAGATTAGTTAGTAAAATCCTCTTTTCGACCAACATTCCAAAAATTTTCTCTGATTCTGTAAAAAGTTTATTTTGTTAGTAAATACATTTTAAATTGCTACTGACACTGTATCTCCAGCTGTTAATGAACTCCAGTGCACTTAGTTGTTGCTGTATATAAATATATGATAACCACTAA